>QEWY01000944.1:57306-223219 GCA_006503575.1 Baylisascaris schroederi | reverse complement strand
GCAGACACGCAGACAGACACGGAGGGACGCAGACATTCATACGGGCACGGGGGCGGAAACACAGGCACGCAGACAGACGTAGGGATGTGTAGAGAGACATGGAAATACGCAGGCAGATATAGACACACGCAAACGGATACAGAGGGATGCAGGCAGACATACGATCATGGAGACGGACATACAACCACGCAGACAGAAGTATGGATGCGCACACAGGCATGGAGATACGCAGGCAGACGTTCTGTCGCGGAGACAGGCGTACGGACATGCAGACGGAGACACAGGCACTACAGGCGTACGGACATGCAGACGGAGACACAGGCACGCAGGCAGGCATAGGGACACGCAGACAGACACAAAGAGATGCAGACAGACATGTGGGCACGGAGACGGAGATACAGTCACGCAAACAGATGCAGAGACACGCAGAGAGACATAGAGGGGCGCAGATACTCATACTGACGCGCAAGCGAGCATACAAAGGGGAGTACAGAGAAACAGACACGCAGACAGACCTACTCGCACGCTGACGGACAGACGGGGACGGAGATGGACATACAGGTGCGCAGACAGACGTACGGGTGTGTAGACTGACGTGTAGATGCGCAGGCAGACATACTGACGCGCAGACGAGCAAGGAGGAATGCAGACAGACATACGAGCACGGAGGCGGACATATAGGCACGCAGACAGATGTATGGATGCGCAGACAGAAATGGAGATACGCAAAGAGACATACTGACGCGCGGACGGACATAGAGGCGTGAGGACAGAAGACAGACACGCAGACAGGCGTAGAGAGATGCGGACAGGCAGGGAGGCAGACAAACGTGCAGACATGCAGGAGGAGACACATTCGCACAGACAGACGTGTGGATGCGCAGAGAGACATTGGAATACGCAGGCAGACATACTGAGGCGTAGAGGAACATGCAAGCGAGAAGACAGGTAGACGGACACGCAGGCAGACGTGCGGACATGCAGACGGAAGCACAGGCACGCAGGCAGACGTACGGACATGCAGACAGAGGCACCGGCACGCAGACAGACATAGAGACCCGCAGGCAGAAACAGAGACACGAAGAGAGACATAGAGGGGCGCTGAGAGATAGGCGGGCTCGGAGGTGCACATTCACCTGCGCAGGCAACGTATGGATGTGTAGACAGACGTGGGGATGCGCAGGCAGACATGCTACCGCCCAGACGAACATACAAACGGGAAGACAGACAGACACACAGACAGACTTAGGAACATGCAGACAGGCAGACGCGCAGACAGCCGTACGGACATGCAGACAGGGGCACAGGCACGCAGGCAGACATAGACACAAGCAGACAGACAGAGAGGGATGCAGACGGGCATACGGGCATGGAGACGGACATACAACGCGCAGACAGAGGCATCGATGCGCAGACAAGCGTGGAGATGCGCAGACAGACACAGAGGGATGGAGGCGGACATACTGATGCGCAGTCGAACATACAGATGGCGAGGCAGACAAGCGGGTACGGAGGCAGGCGTAGAGACATGCAGACACGCAGACAGACGTACGGGCACGGGGGCGGAAATACAGGCACGCAGACAGACGTATGGACGTGTAGACAGACAGGGAGATACGGAGGCAGTCATACGCGCAAACCAGCATAGAGACGGGAGAACAGACAGTCACGCAGAAGACGTAGAGACATGCAGGCGGAGGCACAGGCGCGCAGACAGACGTACGTATGTGTAAGCAGACGTGTGGATGCGCAGGCAGACATACTGACGCGCAGACGAGCATACAGACGGGAAGATGGACAGACGCGCGGACAGACATAGGGACATGCAGACAATCAGACACGCAGACAGGCGTACGGACATACGGACGGAGACACAGGCATGCAGGCCGATAAAGAGACGCGCAGACAGACATAGAGGGACTCAGACAGACACACGATCACGGAGATGAACATGCAGGCATGCAGACGGAGTATGGATGTGGAGGCAGACATGGAAATACGCAGGCAGACATACTGACGCGCAGGCGAACATACAGACGGGAAGGCAGACAGACAGACAGACACGCACGCAGACGTAGAGACATGCAGACACGCGGACAGACGTACGGATATGCAGACCGAGGCACAGGCACGCAGGCAGACGCACGGATGCGCAGACGGATATAGAGGGACGCGGGCAGACATACGGGCACGGGGCGGAAATGCGGACACGCATACAGACGTATGGATGTGTAGACGGACATGGAAACACGCAGGCAGACACGCGGAGACCAGCATACAGATGGGAAAACAGACAGGCACGCAGACAGGCGTCTGGACATGCAGACAGAGACACAGGCACGCAGGCAGACATAGAGATACGCAGACCGACACGAAGGGATGCAGGCATACATACGAGCACGGAGACGGATATACAACCACGCAGACGGAGGCACGGTTGCGCAGACAGGCATGGAGATGCGCAGGCAGACATACTGCCGCGCAGGCGAACATGCAGACTGGAAGGCAGACGGACAGACCCGCACACAGACGTAGAGAGTTACAGACAGGGACGCCCGCAGACAGGCATGCGGACATGCAGATGGAGGCACAGCCACGCAGACAGACATAGAGACACGTAGACAGGCACAGAGGGATGCAGACAGACATACTGACGCGCAGACGAACATACAGACTCGTAGACAAACGTAGAGACACGCAGTGGGGTATATAGACGCGCAGACAGACATAGGGGCACGGAAACGGACATACAGAAACGCAGGCGGGCATGCGGACATGCAGACAGACACACGGACACGTCGACAGACGACCAGTACGCAGACACACTCAGACACGCGCACGGACATACAGACACGCACACTGGCATGCAGGCGCGCACACTGACACACAGACACCCGCACATACGTACAGACACGAACATAGGTATACGGGCACGTGCAGAGACGTACAGACACAGACACAGACATACAAACACACACACACAGATATACAGACACATCGCACGGGCATACGAACACGCACACAGAAATATGAACAAGCAGACAGACATGAGCACGAAGAAAGGCATGCAAACGCGAAGACATACATACAGATACGCAGGCAGGCTACAGACAACCAGATAATCACAGACACGCACACGGACATACAAACACGCAGGTATGTACAAACACGAAGATGGGCGCACTGACACGCTGACAGACATGCAGACATGCGTACGGACATACAGGCGCGCAGACGGACATACATGCGCGCAGACAGACATACAAACATGCAGGCATAGAACGATGCAGACAGGCGCTTGCACAGACGGGCACACACGCGCACGGAGACAAAAACGGACACAAACTGGCTGGTAGACGCACAGACGCACAGATACAGACAGACACACAGAGACGCAAAGATATGAAGACGCACATAGACACGAACAGACAGACGCATGTAGACACAGATAAACACGAAGATACACATTCACACACAGACACACACAGACGCACAAAGACACGCAGATAAACGCATACGTGCAAGCACACACAGACAACCGGATGCAGAGACGCGCGCAATTGCGCAGATATGCCCAGACACACGGACAAACAGGTGCAACCAGACATATACAGACACAAACGCACATACGCGCAGAGACACACATAGACACAAAAACAGACCCACACAGACAAACAGACACACATAGGTGTGCACAGTCGGACACAGTCGGGCACAGACACGCAGATACGCACGGACACGCAGACAAACGGGCAGGACATGACAGAATCAAACACACGCACGTACACACACAACCCGCGCAGACAAGCACAGATACACAGACACACAGACATAGAGGTGCACAAACACAGACACATAGACGCGCGCAGACACAGGCATACGCAGATACTTACGGGCGCACCCGGACAACGCAGACGCACGACACACGCCGACACACAGACACATACAAACAAACATAGACACACACACACAAACACACACAGGCCCACACAACACACACACAGACACACGCAGACGCATAGACACTCACTGACACAAAGACACAGACGCAGACGGACGCACAGACGCGCGCACCCGCACCGCACGCACCACAAACCGCACGCGTCACACAGACATCACAACGACATAGCAACGCAAGCCACGCGCTACTCATATCCCGCACCACAGCACAACAAATTGTGGAATTTTTTGCTCTAATTGCAACGGCATTTTTTTGACATTTTTTGAAGAGGAGAGAGCGATGAGACGGAGTAATTGTTTTTCGGTTTGAAGATTAGAGGTTGTGTCTGAGTTCGGGAAGTGTATCGCATTGTATTTAGGTTTCTGAATTTGATACCTTCGGGAACGCTATTCTTCTGGGCTTCGCTTGGCGTACGAGTCGCAGAGTCCATTGGAGATGCAGCATTTGTAACTTCGTCGTTCGCAATTGGTGCGAAATGTTTTCCAGGAAGAATCGCTACGGTTGTGGTGGGTTGTTGCTTGCAGGTTTTCTTGCTTAATTTCTCATAAAATTGTGTGAAGTCACAACACTTCGAAGTTTTAAGTCTTCTGTTAAATTATTTTTATACTGCAATATAACAAATTGAATTAAACAAAAGAAAAACCATGCAAGGTTGGATTTGAATTGTTCAAGAATAAATGTATGAGTGAATACGAAGGGAGAGATACCTTCTTGTCCTTTTAATTAAGGCCAATCGATATGAAACAAAGGGAGCAATTATTAACTACAAATAATTGCATGCAAGTCTAGAAAAAGTGGTTCGGTGAGAGGAAATAAGTGAATTGTGCAATTCAAAGAGAGTGATTCATTTTATTCATAGGCCTGAAAATTTTTGTTCTGCATGTATTGATTCAACAGCAATCGCGTTCCGACGCTGTACAATATTGGGAAAATTTTTTCGCAAAAATATGAAGGTTATTGTGACTTCGTTTGCAGGGTGAGAAGAAATGGGGTCGAGAGATTCACTTTCTATAAAACAAAGGCGTTGTTCGTTCAGCATTTTCAAAATTGTATTGAATTGCACCTCTCACTAGAATCAAAAGGAAGTATGGTGAAAGTGTTGGGAGGAAGCCAATAGATATACTCATTTCTTCTAATCGTTATACTTTTTGTACTATACTTTGTAGTTTAATCCATTTTTATTTTCATCTGTCGTTATTTTCTTAGCAAATACCATTGAAGTGTTAAAGCATGGAGCATGACAGTTAATTTAGATTTAGTCTCTTGAAGCCGAATAATAAATATAAAATTGAAAGATTATCCATACTTCAACAGTTATTGATATCTAGAGGCTTGTACTTGCAAACCACATTAATTTTCTTGTTTAATTTCTTCTTCACTAGCTTATTGCTGTAGTCGATGTAGTAATTAATTTTTTTATCAAATTATAAAATAAACGGAATAATTGAATCTGATCGTTTCTTTTATTGTCGGAGATGATGATTTTCAGGGTGTGATGGAAACATTTGCGGGTCTTGGCTATACTGCAGGTCCACCCATCGGTGGTGTTCTTTATGAGCTTGGTGGTTTCCAGTTGCCTTTTCTTGTTCTTGGATCCTTCTTAATTGTTGCTGCCATACTCTCCTATTTCCTCATTGAAGATTTTGATGGTTCGTTTTCTAATTTCCATCCATTTTTTGGAGAATTCTGTTAAAAAAATTACGTAATTGTTATGCACAATTTAGCGTTTGAGCGATGATTTTTTTGACTAACATATTCATTTAGGATTTTTCATTTTCGCTAAAATCTGCTTCCTCCGAATGCAATGCTTTTGTATCATAGTTCTGAAGAGATATTAGTGCATGTAAAATATCAAAAATGACGATAAAGGCATGCTCATTATAATGTACTATAATAATGTAATTATTGTGCATGACAGGGTACCTATTGTACTGCAATAATTGGGATGTTGATATTTCAGATGAGCCAGTAAATGACGATAAAGGAATGTTAGGCATGCTTCGCATACCTGTTGTTTGGATTATGGTGTATGCGATTGTTGTTTGTGCAATATCGTTATCATTTCTTGATCCCACACTAGCAAATCATCTTGACTCGGTTTGTCATTTCTTTCACTGTGCTCATTCAAGGGGAGTATTAGGGGTCAACATCTCCATATGTGAAGGTGTTCCTAATATACCATCGGTACTTCGTTCACCTACGCAAATACACCTCCAATATACCTTCAGTTCCAATCACATCTGGAATTGATAAGCATTGAGCGTTTTTTGTACTGTTTACGCAAAGTACAAGTGAAGACATAAATGCTTTCCACTGCCAACTATAAAAGATGCTTTTCTCTTGTAAAGGAGAATTGCAGATAAGATAATTAAAGATAAATAAGCAGCGATATAGGAAATAGATCAAATGGAAAAATATTGAATGCAAAAACGTCGCTAATATACAAAAATATGCACAATTTAGCGTTTGAGCGATGATTTTTTTGACTAACATATTCATTTAGGATTTTTCATTTTCGCTAAAATCTGCTTCCTCCGAATGCAATGCTTTTGTATCATAGTTCTGAAGAGATATTAGTGCATGTAAAATATCAAAAATGACGATAAAGGCATGCTCATTATAATGTACTATAATAATGTAATTATTGTGCATGACAGGGTACCTATTGTACTGCAATAATTGGGATGTTGATATTTCAGATGAGCCAGTAAATGACGATAAAGGAATGTTAGGCATGCTTCGCATACCTGTTGTTTGGATTATGGTGTATGCGATTGTTGTTTGTGCAATATCGTTATCATTTCTTGATCCCACACTAGCAAATCATCTTGACTCGGTTTGTCATTTCTTTCACTGTGCTCATTCAAGGGGAGTATTAGGGGTCAACATCTCCATATGTGAAGGTGTTCCTAATATACCATCGGTACTTCGTTCACCTACGCAAATACACCTCCAATATACCTTCAGTTCCAATCACATCTGGAATTGATAAGCATTGAGCGTTTTTTGTACTGTTTACGCAAAGTACAAGTGAAGACATAAATGCTTTCCACTGCCAACTATAAAAGATGCTTTTCTCTTGTAAAGGAGAATTGCAGATAAGATAATTAAAGATAAATAAGCAGCGATATAGGAAATAGATCAAATGGAAAAATATTGAATGCAAAAACGTCGCTAATATACAAAAGTTGCAAAAAAAAAGAAAAAACTGCTGGAGATTTGCTTGTTCGAAGTACTATTTTCCAGATATGAATTTTGATGCTTATTTAAGCTTCTTTCATGTTTGATGTCATACAATGGATAAAAAAAATGAGCACGTGTACTAAAATTTTCCTTGTATCCGCGACTGCAACCAATGAATTCCAAAAAAACTTAATTTGGGAAGGGAGGAGGAGGGGGAAATGGGTCACGTTTGAGACGTCAAAATAAATTCAATTCGGAAAACACAATCTATGGACTATTTCCCTAACGAATGTAATATAACTTCTAGGAAATACGAGTAAAGTTAAACAAGTTCATATTATGGAAATTAGCTGTGCGATATTTCTAACATTTTAGGATTTCACTATATATGAGTATAGTGCATACGCTCAAAATTTTGTTAGTCGTCTTTCTATTATTCTAGATTTTTCGTAATCATTTTAGCCACACTTCTTGCATTAAATTCAGAAATTACAAGTATAAATTTCTCTTCTCAAATTTCATCGCATCCATCATCGAAACACTTTTTGTCTTCGTGTCCACCATATTCAATTACTAATTCTTGGATTTTATTGTTATTTTGTGAACGGTTTTCGAATTTAGTTCGTTAATTGGGAGATTTTAAGTTCAACCTGTCACCGACGGTTGTTGGACTGATGTTTCTTTTATGCGGAGGTATTTACACAATTGCCGCACCGCTATGGGGTATGTTAATCGACAAATTCGAATGCACGAAATCGATTATGCTTCTCGGATCGATGGTTACCGTTTTTGCAATGATGTTAATTGGCCCTTCACCATTGTTGAACGCAGACAAGTAATTTCATTTCAAATTAAAAATCTTTCATTAAATATTATGTGTGTTGACTTCTCATCAATACTCAACACTTATAAACCACCTCAAAAATAATATCATTTCATCAAAAATAAATTAATTAAATTTGAATAATAAATATTTCGGCGACGGTTGACAGTAGAACAAAGCCAGTGGATCCTTCTTGACAACGTTAGAGGATTTGGATGCCTTACGTTGAATAGCAATTTTCCGGCTTCACGGTAGTGATGTCATCGTGGCAAAAACTTTGGTACAATGCTGTACTTCTACTTCCTCACCAAAAATAGTCTTGTACTTATACCACCCTTGTAAGAAACACGTGCACTGTACCTATACCTGCTTGCGGGTGTACCGAATATTTCCTCCAAAAATACGGGACTCACGTGATGCCTTTCACTGCTCTGTTTTTTTTTTTTGTCGAAATAAGTGGATAAGACAGCAGCGATTACTCTATCAATAAGTTATGTAAAGCAAAGCTGTCCAAGTTGCTGATCACGAGGAAGCGGTCACTGTCTGAAATGGTAAAAATAATCAGAAGAAAGCTTCAGAATAAATCAATGTTTTTTTTTTTCATCAGAAACGCAATAAATGCAATTGTAAACTGGGTGTTGTTCCCAAGGAAGATCGTTCACACGTATTTCATGTCTGTCGAGACCCCGATGTGTCTCTGACGTATCTTCGAAGAAATCAGACAACTACCATCACCACATTTCCTCATTAAGGCTTTAAATTAACAAATATTTTGAACGTCTTCGAGCAAACCTCGTACTGACATAAAGCATACGAGTAAGAAAGTGAGATCATAAAGAACGAGATTGAAGAAAACACGGAACATACTATTTTTGAGATAATATTATCAGCCACCCATGCAACTGCACTTGAAAATTACATTCATTCTTTATTGAAATTGCAGAAGTTTGGTGTTGATCGGTATCGCATTGGGTCTTCTTGGTATCGCAGAAGGTGCATTATACATACCAACCTTTCAAAATTGTCTCGATGCTGTAAGGTTGGTTGAAAAATTTTCATTGCACTTTCGTATTGCAGTAAAAAAAGATTATTCTTGTGATGAAAACCAAAAAAAAGCGACAATATTTTTAAATATTAAACAAAACATGCAACAATGATGCATATTAACTTTTTTGTTTGTGGCTGTATTTGAGATCCCATTTTTGCCTAAATCTGAGATTTTACAAATATTCAAATTCGTTATTTTTCTATATAAAACTTTTTTTTTATTCGCCAATAAATTCCTCAAGAGTAATTTGCAGGGAATATGGTTATGAAGATTCATTCCAAACATATGGCTGCGTTTCTGGTGTATTCGAATCCGCGTTTGCGTTTGGGTATGTGAAAATGCCTCACTAATGTTGAACCCTTTTAATTAACATTAATACCTGACTAGGTGTTGAACATTTTCTTAAAAAGATATTTTCATTAAAGTTATTAATCTTGATTATTCACTACTGAATAACATATAGAATATCGAACTGAATTCCGTATTGAACGTGTGCATTGTATATGCACGTTGTGCTTCTTGTTCTGTTTCTTCAAAGAGAGTATATAAATTCATTTTCCTCGTAAAATTAACTATTTCTTCATCGTTTTGGCACTCGAACATGCATATTTCAGTTCATTTTTCGGCCCAACTATCGGTGGTTTTAGTGTTGAATGGATAGGATTCCCATGGACAACAACAATTATTGCAATAATTCATATTATTTTTGTAAGTTTTTTGTGTTATTTTTTGGAAATATTTCGCGATTTTTTTCGTCAGGATTTTACTATCATTGGAAATAGATTTCTTTTTTTTCCTCTTAAAATTCTTATGATTTTTAGGGAATTTCGACCTCTGTCAGCTAGGAATTCGTTCCTGTCCTCGCCTATGACTTACACATTTTCTAGTAAGAATTAACTACCAATGGGAATTTAGGTGGTAGGGTCAGGATGGGGGAGCACAATCACAGAAATCACAAGCTGTAGAAATCACTCTCGACAACTTGATCGAGGGGAAACATCACCTGTGACGAACGGACTTTTTCTTACCAACTTGTGGCATCATATTCTTGATGAATATTTTTCTGCGAGAATCTAAATTCTGAATGATTATATGCTAATTTGCTCAGTACAGTGTCATCTTGTCGAGAATATTAATGATGTGAAAGATTCTTGAAGGCACTACTTTCGAAACTGAAAAATTAAACGACGAATTTTCATATTTTTCGTATTGCCAACTAAACTGAGAATTTCGTAGTGAATTTTCCGCAATTTTTCAAATTTAACAATCGAAATTCTTCGAAAAAACTAATTGAAATTTCCTTTCAGATTGTTGTCTTATTAATATTTTTCATTATACGGAGATGTGCGTCGTCATTCTCAGCTTCACAACGCGTAGCACTTTATGCCGCGTGAAAAAAGTTCCTTCTGATGGCTTGTTTTTTATTGCATATTGGTCGACTGAAGATAGTTAAGCGCTCAGCATGTTCGCTTACTTGCGACGAAAACATGTTCTCAGGATGATTAATCATGAATGATCATATATGTTAAATTGTTGATAAATCTCATAGCCGTTCTGAAGCCGTTCTACGGCTGTGCGGCTATAATCGTCCAGCGGATAAGGATGTAGCCGTTTTACGGCATAAGCCATATAGCCTCTGCTTACTTTCGTTCAGAAGTTGACAATTTCAATCTTCCAGTTCCCTGTTTCCTGGCATCGTGAAAATCGGTTCTACAAGGTTCCTATGCAATAATTTTTCGACTGAAACATTCGCAGTTGCGTGATTAAATTATTAAATGCAGTCGAATGATTCAGCGGAATTGTTACTGTGTACGCTGAAATTTGATAGAGAGCGCATTGTCTTTGTTGTTTTGTTATAGTGCTTTTTTCACATGCACTGGCATCTATTACAACGTGAAAGATACTGCATAAAAGCTGAATTAAAAAATACTCGAGTTATTGTTTCTAATATTCACTGCATCTCAGCGGCACGTCCACACCAGAAGGTTGTCGTACAAGCCGCATATTTTAAAATACAGCAACAACGTAGTCAGCCGTTCTACTACGCTTTCATCTGAAACAGACACATGATCGACCGTGGTTTCATCAACCACTCATATTTGATCTGCCTTGGTAGATCAAACCTACTGCTACCACTTCATCTACAGTTGACATTTGATCAACCACGGTTTGATTTAACAGTGACATTTTGATCTACCATGGTAGATAACATCCACACACCTATCACTCTTTTCTTCTCACACGGTTTGATCTACCAAGGACATTTCACCTACCGTGGCAGATCAAACCTACTTCTATCATTTGATCTACCACCGATATTTTGACCAACCATGGTTTGGTCTACCAGTGATATTTCGATCTGCCATGGTTTGATCTACAGCTGTTTTTTGATATGCCATGGTTCGATCTACCAGCGATATTTTCATCTACCATGGTGTGATCTACAACACATTTCTTGATCTACAGAGCTTTGATCCATGACCGATATTTTGATCTAGCGTATTAGATCAAACATAAATATCATTCGATCTACCATTGATTTGATCTACCATAGTTCGACCTACGACCTAAATTTGACCTATCATGGTAGATCAAACCTACCACTGTCATCTGATCTACCACTGATATTCTTACCTATCGTGGTTTTGTCTACAACCGATTTTTCGATCTACTACCGTTTGATCTACGACTGGCATCTTCATCTAACATGGTAGATCAAACGTAACACTGTCACTTCATGTGCCACTCATTACCTCTATCATGGTTTGGTCCATGACGCACATTCGACCTACCATGGTAGCTCCAACCTACTACTATCACTTGATCTAGCACTGATATTTGATCTACGATGGTCTGATCTACCAGTGACGTTTCCATCTACCGATATTTTGATCTACTATGCTTCGATCTACAACTGATTCTTCGATCTACCATCGTTTGATCTACGATCGATATGTTGATTTAGCATGGCAGATCAAACAAACATCATCTGGTCCACCATTCATTTGATCCAACATTAGTTTGATCTATCACTGGCATTTGACCTACCGTGGTAGATCAAACACATCACTACCATTTGATCTAATACTGATGTTCGATCTACCATTGTTTGATCTACGACCCATATTTCGATCTGCGATGGTATATGAAAAATAACACACTCATTTCATCTACCACTCATTTCTTCTATCACGGCTTGATCGACCACCAACATTTGACCTACCATGGTAGATCAAACGTACTTCTATCATTTGACCTACCATCGGTAATTTTATCAAACATGGTTTGCTCTACCAGTGACATTTCGATCTACAATGGTTTGATCTACCAGTGACATTCCGATCTACCTGGTTTGGCCTACAACTTTTTTTGATCTACCGTGGTTCGATCTACCAATGATATTTTCCTCTACCATGATGTGATCTACAACTGATTTCTTGATCTACAATGGTTTGATCCATGACTGATATTTTGACTTAGCATATTAGATCAAACATGAATATCATTCGATCTACCATTGATTTGATCTAACATGGTTCGACCTACGACCTACATTTGACCTACCATGGTAGATCAAACCTACCACTGTCATCTGATCTACCACTGATATTCTTATCTATCGTGGTTTTATCTACAACCGATTTTTCGATCTACTACCGTTTGATCTACGACTGGTATCTTCATCTAACATGGTAGATCAAACGTAACACTGTCACTTCATGTGCCACTCAATACCTCTATCATGATTTGGTCTATGACGCACATTCGACCTACCATGATAGCTCCAACCTACTACTATCACTTGATCTAGCATTGATATTTGATCTACGATGGTCTGATCTACCAGTGATGAGATCTATTACCGCTTAATCTACGGCTGGTATTTTCATCTAACATGGCAGATCAAACGTAACTGTCATTTCATGTGCCACTCATTTGCTCTATCATGGTTTGGTCTATCACGTACATTCGACCTACCACGGTCGTTCCAACCTACTACTATCATTTGATCGAGCATTGATATTCGATCTATCGTTGTTTGATCTACCATGCTAGACAGACCTACTACTATCATTCGATCTAGCACTGATATTTTTATGTACTATGGCTTGATATAAAAGTGATACTTTGATCTACCATGATGTTGTCTACAACTGATTTCTTGATCTACAATGGTTTTATCCAGGGCTGATATTTCGATCTAGCCTAGTAGATCAAACAAATACCATTTGACCTTCCAGTGATGTTTGATCTGCCATGGTTCGACTTACCACTGCCATTTGATCTAGCACTGATATTTTGGTCTACTTGGCTTGATCGAGCGCTGATACTTCGCTCTATTGTGGTTTGTTCTACAACTGATTTCTTGACCTACCGCCGTTTGATCCACGACTGTTATTTTGATCTAGCACGGTAGATCAAACATAAATATCACTTGAGTTACACTCATTCGATCTACCATGGTTTGATCTACCACTGACATTTGGTCTGAAGTGGATTGACCCGCCATTGATATCTGTTCCAAGACGGTTTGACGTATCACTGGTACTTGGTGTACGATCGTTCGATCTAAGACTTATTTCGATCTACGACTGATTTTGAACGCTCGTGAACTTTGCGAACGCGCGCGAATTTTGCGAACCTGCGCAAACCCTGCGAACCTTCAGGGACCCTGCGTGAAGTCTGCGAACCTGCACGAACGTTGCGAGCCTGCGTGAACTACGGAAACATTCGCGAACTTTGCGAACCTGCACCAACATTGTCCAACCAGTAGAAGCATTGTGAACCTGCGCGAACCTTGCGAACCTGCACGGACGTTGCGAACATGCGCGAACTTTGCAAAAAGGCGTAAACCCTACGAAGTTGCACGAATGGAGCGAACCTGGGCGAACCTTGCAAACTTACACGAATCAAGCGAACCTGTGGGAATATTGCAAACCTGCATAAACCTTGCGAACATGCGCGAAATTTGTGAAAGTGCACAAACGCGGCGAACCTGCGTGGACTTCGTGAATCTGCACGAACGTTGCGAAGATGCGCAAACTCAGCCAGCCTGCGCGAAGGTTGCAACTACGCGCGAACTTTGCGAAATTGTATGAACCCTGCGAACCTGCGCGAACTTAGCAAACTTGCACGAACGCTGCGAACACGCGCGAACCCTGTGAACCCACGCAAACCTTGGAAGCCTGCATGAACCCTGCGAACCTCCGTGAATGCTGCGAAGCAACGCAAAATTTGCGTGCCTGCGCGAAGAATGCGAATAAGCACGAACCCTGCGAACATGCGCCAGAGCTCGGATCAGCAAAAACGCTGCGAACCTGAGAGAATTTTGCGAACCCCCACGAGCACTGGGAGCCCACGCAGACTATGAGAACCTGCACGAAGGGTGCGAACACGCGCCAACTTTGCTGACTTGTACGAACCCCGGAAGCCTGCACGAACGCTGCGAGGCCCCACGGACGCTGCGAAAATGCACCAAGATGGCGGGCCTGCGCGAACTTTGCGAACCTGCACGAACCCTGCGAACCTGCAGGATCCTTGCGAACCAGCACGAAAACTGCGAACCCGCACAAACTTCGCAGACCTGCACAAACACCACAAACCTGCACGAACGCTGCGAACCTGCGTGAGCTTTGCGAACCCGCGCAAACCCTGCAAACATGAACGAACACCGGGAACCAGCGCGAACCCTGCAAACCTGCACGAACACGTGCGAGCTTTGCTGACACGCACGAACCTGCGGGAACTTTGCAAACCTGCACGAACGCTGGAAGCTGCGGGAACTTCGCGAACGTGCATGAACGCTGCGAACCTGCCCGAACACTGCGAACTAGCGCAAACCCTGCAAACCTGCACAAATCCAACCAGCACGAATATAGAAAAACCTGTATGAAGTCTGCGAACCTGCACGAACGCTGCGAAGACACCTGAGCTTTGCTGACCTGCACGAACCTGCATGGACTTTCCGAACCTGCTGGAACGCCGCAAACCTTAGCTAAGCCCAAGCCTAAGCCTGAGCCTAAGCGTAAGCCTGATCCTTAGCCAAACCCAAACGAGCCTAAACTCAGACTTCAACTCACACCAGGACCCAAAGCATAACTGGAACCCGAGCCAAAACCAAGCTCAAACCCAAATCCGAACCCGAACGCGACTTAAGCTAAGGTTTCGGTCTACGTTGAAGCTTTAGCTTAGGCTTAGACTTAGGCTAAGGCTAAAGTTCGCAGGTCCGCGGGGCCGCAGGTTCGCGTTCGGGTGGAAATCGCATAATGCGACGGCTTATTTCAGTACTTCGCACACTTTTAAAATAAGGGCTTGTGATGCTGTATATTGTTGGTGTCACTGATGAGATTTGGCTAAGTTTTTGCAGATTTCACGGACCTGCGAACCTGCGCGAACCCTGCGAACTTGCACGAGCTCTGCGAACCTCAGGCTAAGTCTGAGCCTAAGGCTAAACCCAAGCCTAAGCCTAAACCTGAGCGTAATCCAAGCCTAAGCCTAAGTCAAACCCAAAGCTAGCCCAAAGCCAAACCCAAACTCAAACCCAAATCCGAACCCAGCCCCAACCCGAACGCGAGCTAGGTTTAGGTTTGGGCATAGACTCAGACTTAATCCTAATGTCCGTCTGTGCTTCTGTGTGCATGTGTCTGTGCCTGTCTGCGTGTGTCTGTGTGCATGTGTGCCCGTGACTGTGTCTGTGTATGTCTTCGTGTGTCTTTGTGTATGTGCGTATCCGTTTGTGTGCATGCCCGTGAGTGTCCGCGCGTGTCTATGTCTGTGTGTCCGCGTCTGTCTGTGTGCCTGCGCCTGTGCGTGCGTCTTTACTTAAGTTTAGACATCCAGGCAACAAGTGGATGATTCCGACATTTTATGCATATGAGTAGGAGTGTCGTTTCTTTTTAAACCGAAGCAGTGAGGAATCTCAGGACGCATACATGGTGTATAACTTAGCAGTTCCAAAGAATGGGAATTTCGCTTCCACTGTGTTCCTCGTTAGGCGATTTTTCACAATCGTCCCTATCCGGCAACCGTCCGTCCCGTCAATGTCACAAAGTCCTTTCATTCCGGGCCTACTTTTAACGGAAACATTCAGGATTGCAGTGGATTTTCACAGAGGCTTTATGTGTTTCTAAATGTAAAGTTGAAAAACTCTTTTTAAAAAGTCGAAAAAACCGAAAATATGAGAACAACAGAGAAAGTCTCCAGTAAACTCTTCAGTTTACCTCCAAAATTTGAACTATTTCTCCTCAAAATCCTATTTTGATGAATTATCAAAAAATTCGTTTCTCCTCTTAGTCTTTAAAACCGTGTCAACTATCAGTACGTTAAGGAAATTGTTGGTGAGCACAAAACAACCCTAACAAAAATACTCGCTATCCCCTGGAGGTTAATTTTAGAAATCATCATATGGGATCTTATCTTCCAGCAGTTTCAATCTTCAATGAGACATTTCATAATATTTTTAGAGCATTCGAATGAGTTGATAAGCGATCAAATATTATGGAAATGAAATTTTTTTGCAAGAAAAATTTGCAGAATATAGACAGATAGATAGATAGATAGATAAGTTTTAAAATAAAGTATGAAATTCGAGATTACACTCAAATGATTAAATTGCCTTTTTCAAGCACTCTTTTTCCAAAGAAAGGGCTGAATCAATCACTCAAACAAAAGAACCAACTAAAGGGTAACAAAAAGTGGCGTAAAAACAAGAAAAATCTGACAGACAATAGTTGGCCAATATTTGCCAACAGGCGGCATTTTATAAAACGACAAGATCAAAAATGTACAATGATTATAATAGACGCGCATATGCGTACTGTCATACCTGTGTCGCTCGTTGAACGCGTGACCAGTATGGCTACTATTGTTGCAGTCTTAGAGTGTATTTGGCAGAGGTTCTAATACCAGACTTTCCCTACGTTCCGTATTGCTAGCTTCCTCTTCCTCTTCGAGAATATTAATGTTGCTTGCATGATAGGCTACATAAAGATCGCTTAACAGAGAAATAGAGCGTATTGCCAAATAGACAATATGCGCTCGTGTGCGTAATATTACTGGATCGTATATCGCACAAGAACCCTGCAAATATCAATTATTATCCGATATTTAAGTATCATTCGATACTTAAGTAAGTTTGCTTTCAGGCTAATGATTTCACTAATCTCAACTATTCGAGAGAATTTGCACTTGAAGGAATGAGATTTTGACACCAGATGGATATGCTATTTAATGGATCAATGAGGAGCCGAAAAAATATATACGCAATTAGTGCATACTGTTATACTCAGCTGAACAATGAAATTTTGATCGTTCATTATAACGTTTTGAGTCATATCGAATCCGGAACCAAGCCACAGACAGATTATTAAGCATTTTCGGATTTGGAAGAAATTTTTTTTTCAGAATCTTGAAAAAACCCGTTATCTCAATATAGGAAAATATGTAGATAGCAGCTGGATTATGATATTACAAATCAACTAACCGATGCATTGGAACATGTTTGGCTCCAAACTAAACATGCACTATCGAATATCGCTCCCCAAAGTAGTGGCGATGGAAGTGTGGCCAATAAACTTACAAGAAATCCTTGTAAACCTAGAGAAATACTTCGATGGGCGGGTGGTACTGACCTGAAAATTGTTTTAATGTAGTTGAATGCTATAGTCTATTTGGATTCAATTGTCTGAGATAACTTGCAACGAAAAAAATTTCTACAATAATTGAATTTAAGTAATTACTACGACTCACAAGAAAGGTGCTTTATTTCTACTCCCCCGTCCCTCCCCTTTCCCTTCACAAAAAGCGTAATTTCCCAGGGTATGCATTTATGCCCTCCGATTCCCCTTCCCCTCACATTGGAATCACATTGGAAAAACTGCAGTGAAATATGTTGGGAGTTCATTTTTCTTAAAAAGTTGTAAATTTCCATCCCATAATCATTCGTTATCCAGATAGCTATTTCTAAACTGAGATAAAATTCGTTGCAAATTTGTAAATTTCTTTCCATCCCATAATCACTCGTTATCCAGATAAAACTTAAAGCCCATTCACGCGTTCGTGTGTGCGTAATTTCAGAAGTTTGTTGATTAAATATTGCAACGGGAATGCCATCGACAATAATTCTTGAAGAACCCCTACTTGAGGATACTTTTAAAGGACGAAATAATGTCACATGCAGCTAACGTAGCACTAAATTTAGATGTTATTTTACTTATAAAAGAACTAAAATTTAGGAAGCTCATCGCATACATATAGAATCGAAAAAGGGTCACTTAGAATACACACAAAATCCTTCATATTCTGAACTATAAATAATCTCGAAATAGGAAGCACTTCAAAATGGCGCGATGAATGGATAATCCAGGCATAATTACAAGGAATAATCGGAGCAGAGAAACTATTTCAAGCAATCCTTTAAGTGAATTAAGTAAATTATAAATTTTCTTCTCTGCTGTCTGCTTGTCTTGCAAACTTGTTGGCAATTTTCCGAACTCATTATGCAACTTATGGCGTTCGTAAGTTCCCAGAAAGGCTGTATATTCTAGAGAGTTTACAAACGAGGAAATATGGCGGGCTACGCATAGAACCTAATAGGTAAGAGGTATGAAAAGAAGTAGAGAGAATGTACCTGAGTAAAATAAGCATACCGGGAACAAGGCCGTTGCCTGCGGCGAAAGAGCCCACTATGACGCAGATGAAAAATGCGATGATCATCATTTTGCAATCATCGTTGCATAGCTCTTTTTTCAAAACTTCACCCGGACTACAATCGCAAGAGGCAAATTCGAGGTGATACGCAGCCGCATTGTTTACTATGACCTATAAAAGACTCACTAAAGATTTTAGCAACAAATTTGAGAGATCGAAATGCTCCAATAAACAATATTTGTGCCCATCTATACCTCAATTCCTCAATAAAAACTTTTTTCAAATGAGCAAACAACGGCTTCTAGCATTTATTTAGTATTTATTTGTGAAAAAAACCTATTAGATAGTGTACACACTGCAAAGAAGGGAAGGAGTGTATGATGATCAGGTAATAGACAAAGCGAACAGCAGCTTGTATCTCTCAGAAATGACTTAGATGATTTTACTATATACTTAGGGTACAAAAGAACAGCTTTTACCACTTATTCTATTTGGGAACTTTTATAAACGATGGCGTCAAATGCAATGGACTATGAGGAGAAATAGGGAAGAAGGAGAGAGAGGGATCGATGCTCCAAAGTAAGGGAAATATAAAGAATAGAGACTGCAGGCTAGGATCTATATACCGAACCAAACCTTGAACACAAGCTCCGTTGAAACTGTGAAGAGGAACAGGAAGGATGGGGACATATCGATGCTGCAAGTAAGGAAAACACTAAAGAATAGTCTGGAGCCTAGATCCTATATACCGAACCAAATCTTAAACACGAGCTCTGCGATGCTGCAAAGAAAGGAAAACACTAAAAAATAGAGGCTGGCGCCTGGATTCTATATATTGAACCAAATCTAAAAACAAGCTCTGTTGAAACTGTTAAGACGAACAGGAAGGAAGGAGGGGGAGGTGTTGATGCCGCAAAGTAAGGAAAACACTAAAGGATAGAGACTGGAGCCTATACCGGACCAAATCTTGAGCAAAAACTGTGTTGAAACTAGACTTGCTCTATATAGCAACCAACTTGTCAAAGTCGCCTACCTTGCTGTTCGCGTATTTACCCTTTCCGTTGTCTAGTGCAACGTTAATGCTTACCTCGCGGCATCCAGCATGACATGGTGAATAGTACGCATAACCTTTGCTATTACAAACCGGAAACAATGGTGCTGACTCACATCCGCAATCCGCATTACAAGGCACAGTATAGTTGAAATTAGTAACCCTGTAAAAGATGTTAAATCTGATAGCAAAACGCAAAAAAAAAAACCAGTGAAAGTCCTCATTATGAAAAATTGTCACCATAAAAAGCAACTTTTTCTTGTTTATTGCTTCATTTTTCCACAATCATAATATGCACTGGTAGACTACATATCTATAGACCTATTTCTGGACAAATTGTCCTACATTCGGGCAATATGTCTTATGTCAAATAAGTAATGTAGAACCTTGATCATTAAGCAACAGAAATGTTGTGCTTTCAATATTGGCTTGAGCGGATGCACTTCTTACAAATAAGGTTGTTTCTATGAAACGAAACAGAAATGACATCTGATTTAATGATGAGTATTGTGGATGATACAAAAATAAATAACTTACATTCCATTAAGTCCAACACTATTCACCACTGACCGACATCCAAGAAAGATTTTAACGACGAAAAGACAGAGATTAATTGTAGAGACGACGAAGACAAAAAGTGCTGCACAACGACCATTGAGTCTGAACCGTCGTGTTATGAATCCTCCACTAGCTGTACCCAACGCAAAACCGAACACACCGAATATCGCTGCAAAATGGAAATTATTCACTCACTTTTTGAAAGGAATTTTTATTTGTTTATTTATTTACTTATTTATTCATTTATTTCAATGAACAGATTATTCATTACGAATGCATGCCTCTTCATATCGCTTCAACCCGCTCCGACCCAATGCCCCCCGATCCATCCGGCTCGCGCGATCTCTAAGTTGGCCTCTCTCTTGATGTCGGTCGCGTGAAGTTTAGGGCTTAGGCCGTCTCCTGCTCCTCGGATATAACGAGCCGATTCATCGTCGTTCCTCGTATGACTGTCGGGACTTATTCCGCTGCCCTTTTCCCGATGAGAGAGAGTGCTGGGGGGAGGTGGCCCGACTGAGCGCAGCCAACAATTCTGGCGGGAGCTACTGGCGGCCGCGCAGTAGACACGGTAAAACGATAAATGTTTTTGCAGTTTGCAAATAAAATTCATTTTAAATGTACTAAAAAACCTCTTTTTTTCAAGTAATCCACGAAGATATTGAAAAAAATTTCACACTATGAAGTTAACAACGAATTTCAGCTATTATATTATACGATAAAAATTACATAATAATAAATGAAACATTCGTCAGCGTACAAATATGGATAGCTAAAAATAATACAATTGAAAACATTACAAAGAAAAGAAAACATAAATATTTTACTAAGAAACCTAGTAGCTGCCGCTTTGAAAAATAACAATACTTTTTCAGGTTGTTCTATGAGTAATCTATCTGCTAATTGCTTCTAAACAATGAAATGACTACTAAACCAAAGAAGCGAATTCTCTAAAAGCTGTCTTAATATTAACATCGGCAAAATCATCCCATCCAGATAAGATATATGAATAATAAATAAATTTGAAGCCAACCCCGCGAAGTGCTAAGAGGATTACTTTAAAAAAGTAGTGAAAAAAAAGCATGAAAAATGAAGGGAAACAACGAAATTTTTTATTATTTATGATGAGAACAACTAAAAACTTACCCATAAGTTGATGGGCTTTGTATTGAGGTATTCCGTAGTGATTTTCGAGATATTTCGGTAGAAAAACCATATAGCCGCGAAATGCAAGCGAATCGAGTACACGACCTGCTACCGCACCACAATATACTTTCGATTTAATCACTTCCGTATATGATTCACGAAATGCTGCAACAATTATTGAATGTGGTAAATTAAAAATTAATATTGAAAGTTTCATTTATATGTTTCGATTCAAGGGTTAAAATAAGGTGGGTGGAAACTGAAGGGAAACATGAAATCCTATTTTATTGGTGTATAGATGGTTTATTACCAACAATAGGCGACCGAGGGTAAATAAAAATAAACGCAACTAAAATATCTGAAAGTGACTGACTTAATGGAGACAACAAGAAGCAAATCACTACAGTAAATAGAGATAAGGTAGTCTTATAAACTTGATTGAAATGAAGATAATTCTGAACTCGAAAACTACCAGAAAGTTTATCATGTGCTGAACGCTTGAATGTTTATTGTCTTCTGAAGGTTTGAGGCAATGTTGCTTGGTTTGTTCAAGCTTTTGCTCAGTCAAAGATGGCTGATTTTCGAAAATTCTTTGAACGGCTGATCGCTTGATATGAATCATCGGGTATAGCATCAGCTTTGTTGGGATGTTCTGCGGATGCCTGCTTCAAATTTTCGAAGTTGTTACTGCGTTTTTGGTGTTGGTGTTTCATTCTATGTTCGCTTCCCTTCGTTTACGCCCCCAAATGATTCTGGATAGTTTTTGGCCCCAAATGCCCTTTAAGATTCTCTACTGTCAGCCAATGTTAGCTTCGACCGATCACACCCACAATGTTCGTTCTGGCTTTAACGTTTAGCAGAATTTTCCGGCAGTGTTGGCCATACCATAATGGCGGGTATTATGGCAAGCCACGAGCAGGTATTTTAACTCTTCAAACTTAAACTTTATAACTTTAAACTTTAAACCTTACCATTAATCTGGAATGCAGATATTGCAATTGCTTCTCTTGTTTTTGGGACCAGATACCAAATCGTTACATCAAAAACGTTGCTAAGCCACGATAGCGCAAATTTAAAAGATATAGAGAGAGGGACTAAATTAATATTACTGCAATCGACTGAACTAAATTTGAAAAATTAAAATTGTTCCGGAAAAAAACCAAACATACCGCGGAATTTTTCTTCAGCGGTTAGATTTTTCTCATCTTCTTTATGCTTGTCAAAGAACGACAATTCACGCTCTGGCTTCAATACGGTGAGACTGCCATTCATTTGTTCGGCAGGGGTTCCATTATTTGGCACAACTTTAGCACGTCTTGATCTCAAATGGACCTTTATTGTTTAAAACTGATAAAAACGTTGAGGCACTAGACAAAACCTTGTAAGCTCGAAATAAATTAGTATACAACTGAATAACCTATTCCTCTCAAAACTGTAGTGTAAGCGTACATCCAAATTCACATCCTTCATAGATCCAAAATTCCTAGAAAGCTGTAACATTGTAAATATTAATGGCCTACAAATTAAAGGTAGAAAGGGGGAAAATCCTTAAATTCAATTTCTGTTATCGTTTATCTGATCTGAGCTTTAAACCGTGAATTAACCTGAAAACTATCAAGAATAGTTTAAATATATGGAGTTATGGCAAAAAACAAATCGACGCAAGGCTCACTTAGAAGGGAAGAAAAAAAGTGCACATGAAGGCACAATGAGAAGAATGCTGACTATAAGGAAACCAAGCCACCATGCGCCAATCCATGTTGGATCCTTTGCTGTTAAGCCGGTAGGTGCTGAAATTGATTTGTCACTATTATTCAGCTTCAAATAAAATACTTAATTCTTATCACTATCAAAATTTTCATATTCCTTTATAGTAACAAAAATTTTAAACAGCCATTATCGAAACGACGAAATTTGACAATCAAATGGAGTAAAAATAACATCATCTAATAATAGCAAAATTCAATCAAACAATTCCATTTCATTATTGCAAATCTATCTTGTTCAAAGTTCTTATTTTTCGCTATTTTTTGAACATTTTAGCCAAATGATTTAATTTCTTCAACTAATAAATATTCGGGGAAAATAGCGAATTGAGTATGTGACAGTACTTTAAAAATAAATGTTGAATTGAGTATGTGACAGTACTTTAAAAATAAATGTGTACGATTTAAATAAAATCAACCCACTGCTCAATAAACTTCGAATCATAATCATAATGACATCAACCAATGCATCGCCATCGTGAGATGTGCATTTAAAATTAAAATTGAACGCCAATAACAGCATAAAAACTAAAAAAACACAATTCTATTAGATGCTTTGGGAAAACGCATTGTGCTTCGTTCTCATATATTTTAGTACTTGTAAGTGAAATTGGTGGTCAACTTACTTACGTATGAGTGTATAGTAGAGTTTATTGCAGAAACTTCCGATCATGAACCCCGCAATTGGTCCAAGAATACGAATGAATGAAATCCCAGCTGTAATCATACTTTTTACTGTATAATACAGTAACCACTGCAAATTTTTCTGTCATTATGGTCATTTTGGTCATTTCGGCCATTCTGGTCAAATTTTCTGGTCACTCAATAAACACAATAAATATTTTAAAATCAATGCAAAATTTCTCCCACACTGAACATAGCGGTAACAATTCGGGATAGCGGTTATAATCTTCAGTATTTTTAAGGATACCGGACTTATGCGAAAGAGTAGCACCCCCTACATCGCCATACAAGTGGATTGAGACTAACAGCAGCATTGCGTTATAGATACGGACTTTCTGTTATACCCATCTACGTTAAGAAACCAGCAATATTAAACTTTGTATTTAGACCTTCAAGGGAAAAGAAAACTACCACATATCACTCAAGAATGCAGATTTTTAAATGTTTTTTTCTTCACAATGAAATCTTTTAGTTTAAAAGCTGATAAAACAAGAGTTTTGATAGTATATGAGAACCGAAATATGCTGGTAGACTCTTTCGTTTGACATTATCGTCGATCATAGGAATACCAAGTGACCAAGGCATTGTACGACCGATTCCAAGCAAAACCAATGCCGTAAACATCACGACGAATGGCCCGAAATTTGAGACACTTCGATCACATTTCGTATCCTTAAATATATGGATTCTTTTTAAATTTCCTTTTCAAAAACATTTCTTCGTTAAACTTGTCCACGAAGTCTGATAGAACGCCTGTCAGTCGCATTTACCACAATCCGATGATAGGGCATCAGTTTTTACATAAGATCATTTAGTATACAAAAAATATCAATCAGTAAAAACATTTTTTACATGAAAGTTTTATCGAATATTTTGAATTCGTTGATTAAATTATTTCTCCTCCGTACTTTCAAAACCGTAGCCTCCATTTTTAATTAATCAAATTTTGCGCAATAAACAAACATTTGCAAAGAATGTCTTCCTCTGCAAGAAAGTAAGAGAAATTTAACTGAAAATTTTCTGTTTCTTTATCTCCAATAGATGCTCACTAGATAAACCATTATGGGCAATAAATGGGTGTTAAATTAACGCACACCCCAACGACCATCAAATGCAATGAATACGCTTGCAAAATTCTCTCGATTTAGTCGATCAACTTTTTTCGAAATGGTTTTCGAGATTCTTGAGCTATCTTAAAAAGTGAAAAACTTTGCTCGAGAAAATATGGCCACCTTAACAGACACCTTTTTTGAACACCTTGTAGAATGAAAATGTAAACACATATATTAAGATTTACCTTTAAAATTTGACGCAATTCGTTGATGAGTTTACTACAAAACGAGAACGGTGCAATAGCACTTCGCTTCATATTAGCGACATCAATGTCCGAATGATTGAGTCGATTGTGCACATAAGTTGCAAACAACTCTCTTAGCTCATCATCTCCATCGTTGCCTCTCAGAATACTGTCCACCTGATCAACTATCTGAAAATGTTTGCTTAATTCTATTGAAAATTCTCTTCGATTTTTCTGATACATATGCAATAACTCTTTACAACTAACACAAAGCAAATTAGATATAAGGAACTTCTAAAGAGAATCATAACTTCGCAAATTTAGGCACATTTTCAGCCAGAGACACTTCGAATTAATGAACGGCGGCCTATATGAGTTTATCTAAAACATATGGACGTCCAAATACTCACGAAATGAAACGAAATGGAATGGAATAGAACGAAATGGAATGAAATAGTAATGCAATTGCAATGTGGAGCGGTAAATGCTTATCTACAATATCCTCTCCATTCGATAAAAATAATTTTTGATGTCAATTTCGAATCTTCTAACAGTAATTCATTGCGACTCCTTAGATATTTTCAAGAAATGGTCAACAACTTTGTTTATTGTGACGAATTTCAGTCAACTTTCTTTCTCTATCGCCATTGTATGAAAGAATATCACCGGATAATTAAATCCGTAAGCTTTAGGCAAGTTTGAGATTTTCCTCTTTTCATACGAATAACATAAATCAGTAAACTATTATGAGTATTTCTTAATTGTTTTATCAAATGTTGTTATTAATGAAATCTAAAATCATATCGAATTATCTCTACAATAAATGTTACGACCAACCCCAAAAATCAAGTTTAAAGAGTTTTACGTAAACGACAGCCGCAAATGTTGCGTTTTTATGATGCTAACCTTTGATAGAATCTCTCCATCAACTGAATACAGATTGTCATGATGAGCAATCTTCTTTGATGTATTAACGGCACTATCGAGAATGTCACGTTGAATTCGGCCGATACGATATTGTTCGCCGAAATGTTCGAGTAATTTCTGTCTCATAATCAATGGAATACGATCATAGATCGGTGCATAAATCACATAATCTGCAATCGATACATTCGGCAACAACAATGTTGCCGATGGTGTGATCCTTGTCTGAAAAATTTCAACTGGGCAATTTAATCTACTAGTTGAAAATTAGCTGAAATAATTTAGAAAAAAAAAACCATAATGAAGATAATCGACTAGAATTAAAATTTATAACTTTTTCCTCTCAATTTTCCTTTTCTTCTCCATCTTCTCCAAACCTCTTCGGCAACAACTCACTCTAAGCAAAAACGCAATAAATAAACATAGCATTAAATACCTCATTAGGAATACTATTTGTTCTATATTCTTACCTTAATGGACAATAAAAATGTAACAATAATTTTATCAATGATTAGCATTGCATTCTATCGACTGTTTACATGTTTACATATTTCATTACATTTCAAACACAAATAAATAGAAATGCAACACAACAATTAACGTTTATTTCTACAAATTTTTCATGTTCTAAAATACAAAAGAGCCTTTTTTGTTGCATATTAATGCATTTAAGAAGATGGCTTTTATTGTCGATTAGTGTTGCAACAACAACCACTGGAAAAACATCAAAAATATGAATGTTCTTTAGGATAATGGGTATGGAAATGTTGGACAAATTCATTTGTGCCTCCCTATTGAAAAAATTTCAACGCAACTTCAATATGGCACAACTAAAAGATAGTATGAATTGAAAAAAAAATTTTGAAACGTTTTGTACGAAATAAATTCCTTTTTCTTAAGTGAGACCGCATACTTTGTGCATTGATGTATCACTGACGCAATAAAAGACAGACAGTTTCCCGAACAAAAGGAAGTTTATGTGTGAAACGAGGTGTTTTTGCATCTAAAAGCTTTTTTATCCAGAAGTCTCCACCTTGACTATCTATCTATCACTATCCAGAAGTCTCCACCTTGACTATCTATCTATCACTTAGAATTTGTGAAAAACATCAACTCTGGGGCTAATTAACAAGGGAACTTTTTGTTTAGGAAATGCAGCTACACGAACGGAACTGACCAAGCAGTTGAGTTAAACGGAAGAAAAAATTGCAAATCTCTTGCTTAAATAATCTTGTAAAAATTCGACCAATGACTTGGACTTTTGTTTATTTGTTTATTGAAGTTTGTCAAGTTTTTGTTTACTGAAAAATTCTCGGAGCTTCTTGGATTGGAAGTTGGAGTTGTTTTCTTTCTGTGGAAGGGAAACTACGATCACTGCCAACCTAATAATAATATTGCAGTCTTTAGAAATCAAAGAAAGTGTCCACTTGAAATCTGATTATTTCGTCCTCCTATTAGAATATTTAGATTAACGCAAACCTCAACGGCAGTCAAATTGAGCTTCGGCTGTGCAACCGGAAAAATAAAATTAGGTGAAGCAATAAGCATATAAGAAAATGCGGCTAGAATTGTTCCACCACCAATCCATTTTGCTCGATTTCCTTTTGAACCGAAATATGCAATGAACATCACTGTTGGAATATACCCGAAATCACCTGTAATTGTTTACAGCTAAATTTACGCCGATTGACTATTCTTTGAAGGTTTTATCGCAACAAATAAAACCCCTCTTCTTTTGTCAATTTAAAATAAAAGAAAAAAGAAAAAGAAGAGCAACGCTCTCTGAGTAAGTCATCACCTCTAAAAAAGCTCGAAAAACGACTTTTTTATATACTTAAACAGTTATGCGCTTCTTTTGCATACTGGAAAAAACTTTGAGTGGAAATAAGTTTAAGTCTCTTTGATGCAATCATTTCTCTCATTGAATTTTCAAATTCTTAGACAAGTTTTTTCCGAAGTCGTACAACATTTCTTCAAATCCTTGAAGTTCTTGCCTATTTTGCTACTGCTTTAAACGCTAGGTGGTATGAAAAACAAAAAGCATTGCTCTCTATTGATGCAGCTCTCTATTTTTCACCAACGCATTGTCTCGTAGAAGAAATTTTTCGTAAATGCATTACAAAAACCAAATTTTCTGTGCACTGACCTTTTAAAATGTTTCAGATGATTAAACACAACAAAGTCCCCCACTTCCACTTATTTAACGGAATGATGACGGTATATGCGGAAATTGCTAAAGTTTTAATCGAAATGAACGAATATATTCACTATTGTTCAAAATTTTTGGTAAATTTTTAGGTTATTGTTGAGGAGCAACTTTTTTTTCTCCGAAATAATGCATATGAAAAAAGTTTTACATAAACTGATACACTGGCTTGTAGTTTCTTACATCCACGACCAAATACAATGCCACTACATGTAATTATAAACAAAAAAATAAATACTCACCCGCACTGACCATGAAACCGGAAAGTTTTGAGGGGATTTGAAACTGACGTTCGATACTTTGTACCGCCGAAACCATATAGGTACCACCAATCGCCTCCAAGAAGAGTACCACAGAGAAAAGCAGAAAAAATACGTAGACTCTTTGCATTTTGCGACTTCACTTCTAATAAAAATAAATCATCAAAAAACAATTACGACCATCGTATCTTGCAACGTCCATACGACATTATATGAATATTTGTAAACATCACATAATCGACTAGATCATCTTGTTAAATCAACCCAAATCAATCATCTTATTTAATCGACCTATATCACCTCATAATTCGAGATACATAAAAAACGTTTAACAAAAAAAAAAATTTTTGTTGGAAAATAATTCAACGCTTCCTCAATATTTACTATTTTCCAACAGTTTGCGAATTTCTTTCATAAATTTTGAGATAGAATTCATAGCAAAATATATGATCGGACATATTTATAGGAATTGATGCAACCTTCAAACGTGCAATTCATTTTAATTCCTCCTAGATGGAAATATGAATTTTTATTATCGAAGAAAAAAAATCTCAAAGAAAAATGCTTCGAAGATATGATCGAAAATATAGAGGCAGATGTACAAAAAAAATTTTTCATTCAAACACAACAAACATTGATTTGATTGATGCCACGGACAAAAGAAAACGCATATCTAGCGTTTAATTTCCTTACATGCGCAAAAATATACGTAGAATTCGGTGTGCGGAGCTGAGATTTTCATTTTACGTTCGAGGGGAATTTCAAGGGAACAGTCCCATCACTTTCTCTAAGGAATATTTGGTGCTGTGGCAAAGGAATATGTCTCTCCTTCCCTATTGGCTTTCCCTTTTATTGCTCTCTTATCCTCTCCCTCTAGCACCATGACAAGCTTTAGTCATTGTGAGCCAAGAAAATTGCATTAATTTAAGCTTATGGCGATCATTATGTGTCCTGAAACGACAAAAGATTTGAGTGAAGAAAGAGAAAAGAAGGAGAGGAAAAGTCAACTTCGCATGCTATTCCCTCCCTCCTCCAAAATCATAAACCCTCTTATTTCTGCATCAGATTATGAACACAAGGAAGATCAAATCAAAAATCATTTAAGAGTAAGAAAAAGGACATATTTTCTATGCATCAAAGAGCGGCGAATTGAAAAAATAATTAATTAATTGATTACATGCCATCGTTGAGGACATTTCGTTGAACAAGTTATAGATATATTCGCAATAAGAATGAGTTCATTTTTGTTTAGTAAACTCAGTTATTCTGTTTTATTTTATTTCTCCGTTCCAACTGCAAACCGCGATAAGGGTATTTTTTTCAACGTTTGTCGATTAGATAGGCAAAAAGATGGATTCAGAATCTGGACGAATCCGCAATCGGTAGGTGAATGAATCTGGATAAAAGTCTGTATTCATAGAACAGCGCTTCGTAGAATGCACCGTAAACAGAAGTCGAAAAATGTAGTATGCAAATATGGTTAACCTTTCAACCTATGATGGTGTCATTTACAAGTATATTCGAATTCATCGTGTTCTAAAATAAAGTTCGGTATTTCTTAAATCACGAACGATCAAAAAGGGCGATCATGTAGAGTTCTGAAGGAATCATGCGCCACTCTTGCTCACTGCTATTCGCAGCCAACTTCGCCATGGACCAGGCGAATGACGATGTAATCTTTATATGGCTAGCTTCATGAGCATACACAGTCAAACAATGACATTCGTTAATGCATAAATTTCGAGCATTCAGATTCCAACATTTTAAAATAAATAGGCTGGACATAATAAACTTAGAAAGAGCAATCTGTAAATTCACATCAAACAATAGTCACAACACTATGGAGTGTGGTATTCATTGTTATATAGGTCTAGGCAACAATCAAACAACATTTCAATAACTGGTTTCTTCATAATGGGACATTCAGTTTGGCAAACGAGAGTCGACCAAACACACAGCAGCAATCAACGTCATCGATTCATGTCATACCAATGAACACTGACTGACCAAATCTGCTCAACTAGAGCAAAAGATGAAATTTAAACAAAGAAATCGATTAACAGAGAAAATTGCTGAAAATATGTTTAGACCTGTCCAACGATTCATATATGAACTGAGCATAAGATATATCAACTGACCATACGATCCCCTTATCTTTGAATAATTTATTCATCGAATAATCCATTTTGGAAGTTTTTTTGAAACGAATACTAGGAATGATCCATATAGTGAACTTTTTCTTTGAAGGACGAAACAATTAATTCGGTTCTGAAAATTTTGGAAGAATTTGAACGGTGCGGTTCTTTTTTTTAATTGAACAATTAAATGATCTCATTGTTCAGCGATTCGATTCTTTGCTTCAAAAAACGTAAACAACACGCTCTACTCAAAATACTTTAAAAAAATATATAAAACAGCTAATAGTTTCAAATATTTGAACCTCTTTCAAGAAACTTGACATTGAAGGAGATTTAGTTTTTGTTGTCTGAGCTTTTTTTGGTGATTTAAACGGCCCAAATCAATCGTTTTTTTAAAGAGTCCAGAAAAACTAGTTTTTCGAAAAATTTCACGACGCCACTGAAAATTTCTCCGCTGAAATCGACTCACCCCACTTCACTTACAGGGCCCGAGAGTAAATAATTTTTTCATGCATTTAAAGAATTAGATCTTCTTGTGAGATCTATCTCTATCTCGAAAAAGTTATCCACCAGATTCTCAAAAATCCTAACTTCAACAAAACCCTTCAGAAGCACCATTTCCGAAATCCCGAAAGATATCAACTTTCGAGTTACACAGTAATGCTATTCAAACAGCATGATGGTAGTCAAAAATTCTCAGGCGAGTTCATCCTCTCCAATTCGTTTTCTTTATATTTCATGAAATATCTCCAGTAAGAGATAGACTAATCGAATAGACTGTAAGGCCGACCGTCAGACGAGTATGTTTACCTCAAATAGACCTCCTAATAAATCACTATTTATAACAATACCTTAGAAAACCGATAAAATGAAAAACAACTGAACAATCAACTTGTGAAATATTGCAATAAGCATCGGCGTACAAAAAAAAATAAAAAAAGACGCATAAATTTTCAGCAACGTTTCAAAAATTTGTCTGCTACGAAAATTATCGATATAAATATACTTATAATATTTATAAAATATTTAAATACTACAAAAAAGTTGGAAGTATCTAAAGTAATCTTAGTGTAGAAAGTTCTTTGAAACACTACAATAATCATAGCAGTGCAACAATTTCCCATCTGAACAAATAGCCATTTGAATTAATAAAACTGCATTTTCACCTGTAATATTATTACCTATTGTAATATCACTCAAGCAATTTCCATTCACACACATACTCATCATAGATGCACTATACAAATAATAAAATATGCCAAGAAGTACACTAGCGAAACTGTATACAAGCTGTTAGCGTTCCATAGCAGTTCCTTATTTAATTGCTAACAATAATGCAAGATTTGCGAAACTAGTATAATTAAAAAATTTAGCAAAGTGTCAGTAAGAAGTGTTAAAACGTTTTCATTGCTACTGCCATTTGGCGAATACTAGAATGGCCAATCCGGCGAATTGACATACGAATCTGAGCATGAACTTTTTTGCAATTGCATCCAAAATAGTGGTTTCAGTATAATATTACGTTCTCTCAGTTTCAACTCTTTATTTATTGCTATTATTGTGATTATCGCATCCGAAAACAAAAATTCGATTGCTAAAACAAAAAAAGACTCATGAGAATAGCATGATATGCCTTAGCGCAATGTGCTGCATCCTTGCACCTCGATTAATTAGCCAATCAACCGCATCCGAAAATTAAAAGAAAAAATAAAGTAGGCGAAATAAAGCTTCAGTATTTAAATTAATTGGACCACTTGTAGGTATCTTATGCGAAAGAATGATTTCATGAGCCGTTCGATACAAAAATGAAGCTCGACTGGTGGAAAACATAAATAATTTTGAATGTTTTTAAACGATGATCAGTCTTGGGTATAGAAAAGCATCTCATCATAGGCATTATGTCAACCGAATTTCGCCACCTAGGTTCGGTCGCTCTCCGTTTGAAAGACAGACGGACAAATAGAGGCGCACATATATGTGGAGATACAACAACTCATCTCTAGAAAGCAAGTTCGTAAAAGATAAAAACAATGAAGTAATGCTCTAAAATATGCGAGTATGAAATTGTAAACTTACGTCTACATTCTAGCTCGTTGCAATAACTTAACAATTAGAAAGAAGAAAACTGCATAATTTGCAAAATTTCACTTTACTAACAAAAAATATAAATCAATTGGAGCAATATTTGTGGGCATAAATTCATCTATAGATGCAAAATTCTATAAAAATTAGGAGACAATTCGCATACAACCCAACGCTGGCAATGACAGAAGACGATATGACGAATAAAATGGCGTAGAAATGGTCCATCCAGCACACATTAACGATTAGGAAGGCGTTTGTGGTGGACGAGGTTTGCAGATGATCAAAGTATAAGAGATTTCGCGAATTCAGATCAACAACAAACCACAACTCAACAGAAGCGAATGGATAGCGACGACACGCATTATCTCATGCAATTTGTACGGTAGTTCCCGCCTACACTCCTTGCCGAAAAGAAAAAATCTTCAATGCCTTTCTTGTTCTGAATTGATGCCATCCATCGATTGTCGATTGAATGAAGGGAATTTTGAGCTGCAAATATTTTTCAAATTCTTTATTCCTTCGAAAATTTTAGTGGACGATAAGGTAATGCTCTACTCTCAAAAATTCGAAAAGAATCACCCAATCATTTCCCTCATATACAACTCAAAACTATACTTTAAGGTGCTTGCGCGAAGTCTCGCAACATTTCGACGCTCTAGAAACATTATGGACGAAGATTCTTCCTTTCTAAAAACCCATAGAATTGTGGGTCGAAATCGAGACTCAATGGCAATCCATTAGAACAGCACACGAAAACGCTTTTGCCAAAAATGAATTTGTAAAAAGCGAATGTTAAAAGATTGGTGTTCAAAATCGATTCTCAGCACTATTCGATCAAGATAATTATTGCTCGTCGTAATGTCTGCCTCATCACCTCAACTATTCCCCCCATTTCTGTTTGACTCTATGCAGCATCAATTGTCAACAAATACGACATACTATTCCCTTAGTGACCAAACTGGATTCAATCACCATTCAGCAATGAACTTTATCTGTTCATAGGCCAATTACCCAACAAATACGGCAACTTCGTAGTTGAGAAAAAACTGCATATTCTATGCAAATACAAATTGAAATGCCTTGCGGCAATAAAATATCCCACATATTTGTAAGTTTCAACATATCCTTCGCCGAAAAGACCAAATAATATATGGAAATTCTTTTTGAAACAAAGAAGGGAAGAATCGTAAAAATGCATGTTTCGAATTTCAAGGCGGCAATTTCTGAACGCTTTCACTGGAAGTATGAAGAATAGAATTCACTAAAATACAATTCTTCATTAATGTTATAGCTGATTTTCGTCGTATAATTAAAAGACACACAACGGCTGTCACCATTGGAATTGTTATTCGGCGAATTCAAAAACCGCATTAATTTCGATTTTATATAAGTGAACAATGGAAATTTTTAGCAAAAAAGAGTGAATGAAAACAATAATAGAATGTATTGATCTATGCAGCAGATAAGATTTACTCGAAACACGATAACTCAGCACAGCAGATAACATCAACTTGCACAGCCCGTTCATTAACTGGGAACCGTTACGATAGATGATAACATATATGTAAACTTTTGCAGCATAGCGCATCATGAACAAAGCCCATTCGTTGAATGTAAAAATCATTTTGTAACACAGCTCTATAAAACCCCTTCCCTCTCACCTCTAGACAAGTCAACAACTATCACAGTGATAAAAAAAAACTTTCACCACACACAACTCTGATCTCTTATCAAAGCTTCATTGAAAACTGATCACTTTAGAGGTTATATCACATACCTGTTGTATGAAAGGCCTAAATCGACGTGCTAAATTCAAGCCTAATGGTTATTGTACGACATATGAATATAGCGCAACATGCCTAAATTCACCGAAACTATTAAATATAACAAGTATCACTAACTTTACAGCACACATCAATAAAACTTAAAACTTAGCTGATCATATTACATTAAATAGAGCCGGATTCCCTGCCTCCTTCCGTCTTTTCGATTTGAATAGCACCTCAATTCTAATGTGCTAATTAAAATAAAACTATCACAGCAACACACGCACACACATATACAAGATGCATAAAGAGAGAGAGAGAGAGAGAGAGATAGACAGACAGACAGAGACAGAAAGGAAGCGAGAGAGAAAAATTGAGAGAGAGTAACAAAATAAAAGATAAAGCATATGATCACCTTCGCCTATAATAACATCTGCTTCTCTCGACTATTCATTCAAGCTGTAAGTTTTACAAACTTCTTCACTTTATTGATAATCATTACTACTCAAACAAAGTCCTGGAAATGAATCTACTGACTTCCGCTATAAAAAATGTTTCTATCTGGTGACTTGTCGATAAAAATTACAAAACTTATACTATATTGCGAACATTACAATTTGATGTATTTTTATGCAATCTAATACATAGCAAAAATAAATCGCTGAAGTATCTTCTCTTCAAGCAGTTCAATTCTATCGAATTCGAGTATTTTCAACTCAAATATTAGCAAACACGATAAGAAACAAGACGTAGATGAACGAAGAAGAACAAGAAGACAATTCCATATGAATAACAGATAAGAAACCGGTGAAATGGTGGGCACAAATTCGCCAACAAACATACAGCAGATATTCCATCGCCATCGACCAATTATCAACTGTAAATATTCCGTAAAAGTTGTTTTCTACGGCGTTCCTCATATAATGCGATAACATAATTAATTACAACATCGTATTTACAATAGGAAACAACATAAAACAAATTTTTTTGGAGTGCAAATCACTAAAAAAAATTCCTCCTCCCTTTTTCATAGAATTAATTATACTTCTCTAAATTATAGAATAAATAAATGGGTTAGTGCATCGCGCTCCTTAACATCAACAAAAGAAATCATCACAACACGAGACCACCATTGCAAAAACCCGATGTGTATCAGCAACAGCCTACAAGATCCAACAAAATTCCCAACCTCATTTCCTCCATATATTTCAGAAAAGGTGCGCTTCTTTTATAGAAGCAAGACTATGTCCAATTCCGGTAATGTCGTTGCACAGATACCAAACGCATATTGTACCACCGGAAGGAGTAATTGAACCGTGGCAAGACCCATTGCGTAGATCAAAGCGTAGCCGTATTGCTTGTTGAACTGCTCACATTGACGGTCATCGAATTAAGTGTCGATGCCGCCTGACTTGCGCTATTCGTAATGAGCGTATCTCCAGCACTTGATATGGAATTTGGTACCACTATAGGAGTCGCATCAACGCTAGGCGGTAATGTAGTGGCTGCCGTCAAAACAGGCACAATGCCGACGGGTTGTTGCTGCATCTGCGCTGCATGTATCGGCTGTGTGCTCACAATTACAGGCTAAACATATTATATTTAATTAGAGCCGTTTATAAAATCAATGAATGCTTAACTATCGAACTTGTTAATGAAGTCAAAGCTTTCTGGGAAGCCCAGTATTCCAGCGACGGAAAGACGATATCTATTTGTACTATTCGCCACTTTACACAATCACATTAGAATGGGCCCTATCCGAATGCCACCCTTAAATCAACAACTCAAAGACAGCAATTTAATGATAAAGCATCGAAAGTGGCGAGGATTGCAAATAGCGTCAAGCCGTAATAGACTATGATTAAATGCAACCTGCTTCACTATTCCATTTCTCAATCATCTTAGTAAGTGTCGACTAATTCTAAACGTCTGATAAATGAGTCAAGCTTATCCTCTTCAAACGAATAACTCCCAACATTTAATCAGTCCTTGAAGCTGAATATGGCTCAATAATTTGGATCACTTAATCACTAGACAACATAAAACAATAAAAATGAATACTGAAAAAGCGAGATTTTTTAATCGAAACAAGCAAAATGATTAGTTAATCTACTTTATAAGGCATCCCCCTCCCAGCACCACCACACTCCACACTTCAGAAGCACTACATCACATAAATCTCTATTCACACTTTCACTATGTTCTTTTCCTGCCTATTTTTCACCCTTTTCAACAATTAATATAATTCCCTTAAACATAAAAAGTTGTGCAGGTGATCTCCTTTGATAAACGACCGCCTACCGATCGTCAGAGGAGACCACCAATGGGTGATCGATCGAACAAAGGCCATTATCAAAACGGATTGACCTCTCAGCAATAAAAAAAAGTGCGATTTGCTTTCTGCCAATGCCCCCCACACTCAAATACTTGTCATCAACATGCATAGGCAGCTTCTCTCCTACTCTCTTACTAGAATGGAAAATGGGAGTAGGAGAGCAATGTGGGTCGATTAGCGATAGTTCCTTAATATCCAAAAGAGGCAACAAACTATCGTCCCAAAGTGAACAGCTCATATCAACACTTTTAAGTAATGGTACACAATCAGACAGGCAGTTGAAATTCTCTAACTCCGAATCTTGTGACATCCCTAAGGCTTCAGGAATACGCACTTCACACTGATTTGGTTATCGAACAAAAGCATGGAGTTGCGCAATGTGCAACCGGTTCAGTGCACAACTTACAAACCTGAGTGGATGGTGCGATGGCAGGTTGCGCATTGGTGGGTATAGGCACGGAAGCGGCTTGTGCTTGTTGCAACTGTTGCTGCAATTGCTTCTGTTGCTGTGCATTCTGCACAAGTAGTGCCAGATTCGCAACCACCTCGGCAGGCGCAAACTGCTTCAATACCTGATTCTGACTCTCCAATTGTGCCACCTAAACAAATTATATCGGAACGACTTCTCAAACAACATAAATATGCATTTGAAACAGTTCCCTCTTTGATTGAGTCACGGAAACACATGCAAACAAAGCGCAACTCTTAATTTTTACATAATTTCTGAAAATAAAAGAGAAAAAACCAGAAAGTTTCAAAACGAAAGATCCTTGATCCAAAATAATCAATTAGATGCATCAATGGTAATTTTGAATTACAAACTTATCGAAGTATCAAAAACTCAGCTAAATGGCTGGTTAGAATTACCTTCGCCTCGAGATCGACGATTGTTGATCGTAATATTTCAACCTCTTCGCGGACCGCAAAAGTTAAATGCGTTTTTACCAAATCCTAAAAAAACCATCCTTTAGGTTTATCAATCGTGCTGTCTAATCAACCTCATAAACTTTTGCCGCAGTAATAATATACCAGATTAGAGTAATAAGGCTATACACCATTGCACTTTTATCATCAACCTTGACAACAACAAAAAAGCCATCGTCAAAACGAACACAAGATCTTTTTTTTGAATGAATTTTTTCTGCCTTTTTTTCCGCAAAACGATCCCACCGGAAACTCAAAATTACTCCCTTTTTTACTCAAAATTTATATACATTTTATTTTATGGCGTAAAACTATGACAGAAACACAACACAAGTATGAATCACTCACCATTGCTTGCTCGATTTTGTTATCAATAGCGACTACATTCGGTCCTCCTGGTACATTACCCGCCGCAGAACTAAAATTTCATAATGGGAATAATTCGCAGTTATCACTGATGGGAGCAATGCATCTCAAAAGAGATGAAAATTACCTGAACTTATGCGGGTGGAACTACTGTTTCTAAAATCAAGCCATCAAAGCATTTATAGAAATAAAAACAAATTTCTTTCTTTTACGACACTCTAATCTTGAGGTGGTTATTTTCACATTCCTTTCGTAGTCGCGAATTGCCTCTCGCCTCTTTAGAATGATGATTAATATTTTATCAATAGAACAGCAATTTATTCCCATCAGCTAATGAATATTTAACTGTGAAGATGATCACCTCGTTCCCTTCAAAAAATATCCTCATATCGCCTAATATGTGGACTTTTAAGAACGCAAAAATTGTAGAATCCCACATGACGATTATCGTCAAAACGTTAAGATAACAATGTCTGAGCAATTTCCGTTAAAAAGAAAAAGCGAAGAAGAACTGTTGTCTTTCCCATATTTTTGGCAGAACAAAATACGAGGTACATTTTACATTTCACGAATTTCATATAATACTGCGCTGCTCTCTCATTGATGAAACCAAGAAACAGCAAATAGGAGAGTATTTATCTTTTTTGTAATATTTATAATACTTTGTTTTAGTTATGATGCTTTCAATGAAATAAATAAAGACTGGATGTTTCATTAAAAAAAAAAAATTACGAGGTACATTTTACATTTCACGAATTTCATATAATACTGCGCTGCTCTCTCATTGATGAAACCAAGAAACAGCAAATAGGAGAGTATTTATCTTTTTTGTAATATTTATAATACTTTGTTTTAGTTATGATGCTTTCAATGAAATAAATAAAGACTGGATGTTTCATTAAAAAAAAAAAAAAAAACATGAATGTTACGTATAAAGTGAGATAATTACACCCTCATCGGAAGACATTTTCAATCGTAGAGAGGAGGAAGTGAGAGAGGGTGGTTAAAATTGGTTTCTTATATTATAATAAGTCAACAACAAAACCAGATGCTTATTAACCTGTATAGGCTATGATCGCTTAGATGGTAGAATACCAAGAAACATCAAGAAAAACTATTTCCAGTATACCTCTCAAGTATGGCAACAGCAAAAGTATTTATTCGAGTTTATTAATGGCCTATCAGAAAACGAAAAGCACCACAACACAATTCACACTCAACAATAAATAAGCGAACACACGATGCAAGCAGTACCTTGCTGTAATAATCATACCAAACATGGGTGTCGTTGCCGGTGTCGTTGGTGTATTTGGTGGATTTGCACCCACTACACGTGAAGTCGGACTAATTTGCGGAGTTTGTAATGTGCTGTAGTCAAAGATAAGAGCAGCTGGAGAAGGAGGTTCCATCGCATGGTATGGCGACATGCTCCTGGTCGGACGTTGATGCGGAGTGCCCGGAGGGGTTATCATAGATGAACCAGTCGGAGATGAAGCAATCTCTGGTGGTGATTCCAATGGTACAGGCGAACTAGTTGTCACCTCAGTGCCAAGGCTCTTTTGACGCGGAGCTTTCACTACAGAAGGAGAATGACGAGTGAGGAGCGTGAGGTTCGAGTCCAATTCCTCCACGGAAACCATCCGCGTGAATCTCGCAGAAGCGGTGAAGCAGCTTGTTGGTGGAGGATGCAATACAACCATTGTCGTCTTCTTAGTGCCACATCCAAACGTTGACAAACAAACTGAGCGCCTTCGATCGACCAGCGTCTTCACGCAAGCGGCCAATGAAGATGCAAACGGGAGACTCGCCGTTTTACCAGCAGATATCAACGCCGACAGCCGTCAGACACTGTTGGCTCCGCTTGTCAGACACTTCACAGTCAATCAGACAAGGCCGACAGATGCTAGCTCGATTCAAAAATACCCAGTCGACAGCACTTTGCCAACTCAATTATGCCCTGTTTGATGGTGCCGTCTGAAACCGATTTCCATCACAGCAAAACTTCTACTATAACAAACGCATATTACAGATAAGAAAATGATAGAACGGAAGAAGCGGAACAACGTATCGAAGGCGTTAGACCAATCATAAAACAAGTATAACAGTAACCCTCTTATTCTGCTCTAGTTACACACAGTAGGAAAAATTCAAACCTTCCCTCGACCATGATCAGCGCTTTTCTTTCAATTTATGCAAATACTTCAAGGATTAAATAATAAAATTTATCAAAAGATGATATGGCTGCAATGCCGAATATTCAAGTAGCTGGGAACTTAGAAATGAATGAGATGACGATGAAAATGGTGAAATGGAACTAATCTATGTATTTGGAGAGGAGGGTGAATGCAGACAGCAGAAAGGGAGAGAGGATAGACAAGAGTTCATTAATGGAAAACAGATCGAGAAATATGTGGATGTTTCTATTTTCTAGAAAAGCAAAACAGTAGGGAAGTTTCGAATGGAAAATTCATCGAACAAGGAAGCCAAACCAAACAGTGGTGAAGTTCAAAAAAAAAAAATAATAATAATAATAATAATAATAGTGATCATACAAAAACTGCTACATATATAAAGGCATAAGTTTGGTAATTGAAAGTTTTTTGTTGGAATTTCGAAGCTATACATCCATCACAAAAAATTGTAACGTTCAATTCAATAGACTGCGAATAATTTATTATTGGCCAAAGAGCCACTAGCGGTGGCCAAATGGGATAGTCAGAATGATTTAATAACAATAAAAATGAATATGCCTCATAACAGGAAAATTTTCGATAATATAACAATCATATGCGAAACGTATCAATGAAAAGATACGATTTAAAAAAATTCTCTGAGCTTATGCACCTCACCTTTCCCTAAAATGCACAAAAACTTTCCACAGTTTTGCTAGACATAAGGTACTTGTACTTCTAAGATATAATGAGCAAATTTATTCTTCATCAAACCCTTTCCCCTCTTCATGTCGGAATCTCAACGCTCATTAAAGCATTTTCCAGGTGGTAAGGATTGCACAAAAAATCAAAAATGCACCAAAAGCAATAAACATAAGACTGGTTCAGCTCACATCTAGAAGTGATGTTCAACAAGCGACTTGATGATACGGTACACTGAACAACGGAAAGGCTTGAGCACTTTAGGCAAGCAAACATTAAAATGCCCAGCCCAATCAGCATTCAATGCCTTTGTTTTGCACCTATGAAAACAGCCAAACAAAAGTGCACTTTTGGATAAATTAACGCAATCATTGATAGATGTGACAATGATAAAGTATCATTCTTTTTTCAATCCCATTAAAACATCGTGTGTCAAATCGATTAAAAAATTTCAAAGTAACTGAATTCAATAATTTTTCACGCAATAAAAGTTTATTTGAGAGCAATGAATCAATTTAAAGAGATATTAGGATCAACCAAATTCACTAAATATATGAAATGGAAAGAGCAAAAAGCTTACTGAAATTTAAAAAATTCAGTCAAATTCGCCATAACATGCCCTAAAAACATTTAGAGAACATTTCTTGAACGTTTAACGTCGTGTTTATAATTCCCATTTAATAGAATTGAAAGAAACTTTATAGAATTGTTCAAAAAACGGATCAACATATCAGATTTATAAACAAAAACACACAACTACAATTGCCACCGGATTATACCGTTAAGCACTAATCTTATTCAATATTACTGGTTATTATATTTAATGCTTCTAGGTAAATGATTGTAGTCCACAGTTCTTAACTGTTAAGAATTCTATAGCGTCACTACGTAACTACAAAAGTCTATTCCACTCATTATTCAACTTATTCCTTACATTCATAGGGTTATATGGATTTGCCCACCCACACATAGGGGGAGGGAACATAGCAAAACGAGGGAGATGAATGAGGATAAATAAAGAAGATAGGATGGTTAAGTAATCAAGCTTAACGCAACACTGTTTAACTAGACATATGCACTAAAAAATATCGATTAACGATGCTTCAATAGAGGACAAATGTAGAGTTGCGGTATATCCACCGGGAATTGAAATTACAAACCCACTGGTGAGCAGTGTACATTTAACTTTGTTGGCGAATGCTGAAACCTAAAGCTATAAGCAAAAGTGGAAAATCCATTTTGGTAAACTCGATTCCATAGTCACTTCTTTAGGAAGATATCTATTTCGATAGCTCATCAAACATTATTCGAAATTTAGATAATAAAGAAAAATGCGGCCATATATTCATTTCAATATAATATTTTGAAATAAAAGAAAATAAATTTTGAAAAAAAAACCCGAAACAACTTATAGTCAATATTGATATCTACTATGAAGACTGATTTATGAAAGAAAAAATGAGAATCTTTACTAAGAACCCAACGATATTCCGTAAAGATCGACTGCGATAACGTGAGAGGATCACTCATTATAGATCATTTACTTTAACTGTCTCTACTAAAAGAGGGTCATCAATGCATTTTGAAGACAGCTGCTAAGCAAGCACTTTTAAAGGCTAAACTCTATTAGGGAGGATGAGAGAACTACCAGACAGCCTGAATAGAAGCACTAAAAGATTATTGGGTAGCCACCCAGACAGATAGCAACTTCACTGAGTTAAGAGATTCGGGAGAAGATGACTGCGAAGAAGGGAAAACGATATACGATGCGAAACAATTTGTCGCTTTGTAGAAAACTATAAATACTAATGTAAATAAACTCTCTCTTTATATATATATATATATATATATATATTATATATATATGTTTATTTATAACTGATCTTATTAGCACAAAAATACAAAAAACAGCTGAAATATGATTTTTTAATTCTCAGTTAGAGTTGAATAGTGAGAGAAGAGGAGAGCTCACTCAATAAAGCAAAACCCTTCTTGCGCACATCAGTGAACATAAAAAAGTGACCATCATCAAGAAAATGACAGAAGTTCAAAGCTAACGGATGAAAAAAAGAGCCGACAAAAAAAAAACTCTATGAATTCTCTCTTATGGGAATGCTGCATTCATACCGAAGTCATTTCAACACAATTAAATTTATCCTCGAAATGAGTGGCAAAAAGAAATGAGAAAAAGATTTCAACGACGGTAATTCTAAGCGAATGCACTAATAGATATAGACGATAAATGTGAGGGAAATAAGTCAGATTCTAGAATCATAAACTAATAATAAACAACTATATAGTGGAAAGCATTTAATTTAATCAATCGCCTCATTAATTCCTATCAAGATGAATCAGCGAAGAGCAAGCTAGAATAACGAGCAAGTGATCGAACACTCAAATCACATCTTGCAAAATATACGAAAATAAACCCATCAGCTATTTCTTTGAACTCATAATAGAAGGATTTTATTCAACACGACAACAACAACCTAATAAAGTGAGTTTAATGGAAAATATAATAGACGGAATCGCCGAAATATATAAATAAACATAAGCGAATATCGCTAACAATTATATAAATGATAATCTTTACTACTCAAAAATAATTAAATATCATAAACAATCCACCTCAATTAATTTCACAAATTGTTTAATTTACTGAAAAAATTGAAACTACCTTCAGAAGCTATCCAATGGGAAGTAAAGAGGTTAGCATAGAGCTCACGGATGATGTTAAGCAAATAAGTTGGAAAAAACTATAAATAGCGATCGAAAGGATTAGCTAATAAGCAACTGTTCAAACAAACGAAAAAAACTTGTCCACTTCGAGCAAATCCTCACCACTTATCTTTATTGAGTAACAAATCGAAAATATTCATCTACTTCAACAGTAAGAAGTAAATAGAAACTTCGGGATGGGTAATCATAACGAAAAAACCTCCCATTGCCTCACTTCAACAACAATTCAAGTGGCACACTCCCGGCAAGACTGCATACTTATATATAATTTTTTTCGATTATATTACCTACATTAAGACCAAAGAATAGTTTTGACCATCAATAACATAAGTAACTGCATTTTTTAATGGATGAGCAATAAATAAAGTTAACCGACCCAATCCACCATAGTCATCCAGTAAAAATACGGAAGAAGAGGGTGGGGGTAGGTTAAAACCCGCCATGATATTCGCTATAAAGCTAAATGATCAGTCCGATCAATACCCGAAAACAAAAGAACTGTATGCGTTTTCCCGATAATTAAAACGCTGCCCACAAATTGGTTGACAACAGTTTGGTCCAGACTGCAAGCCGTTAAGCTCAGGTTGAATGCTGTAGGTTGAAAGTAAAATCGAAGACATACACAGACAGACAAAAACATATCGATGCTGTCGGATCAAATTGTCTGAAGATGTGAGGGCAACAACACCGATGGTTCATTGCATTCAAATATATCCCTAAATAATCACCACCTATGCATAGCAAGCATTCGCATTTCAAAGCGAATTACAATTAGAATCGATCGACGAATAAAACGCATCGTCACCGCCGTAACGTTAATAATTTCCTCATGACGTCTTCGAATAAATGTGTGATGTTCAGGTAGATGCCAATAACGAGTATGGAACAGGAATGAATTTTAGACAGGAATTTTAATAGCCAATTTAGAGGTACATCTAGCAAAGTGAAGTGGTAATTTCTCCCCGTTACCCCTCCCCCATTCCCCTCATCTCAGCCCCACTTTTCCTTTGACATTCTTGAAGACTTAAAAGTAATTCAGAGCAAAAATTTAACCCATCATGCGATAGAGAAGTGCATAATAAACGTTAAAAAATACTACCAATAATCAGCACAGAAAACATCGGAAAGCTCGATTACGTTTCTCACTATAAAACGATAAGAAATAAGCAGCACAAACCATATTCACTATGAATGAACTTTGTTTTTATTTGAATTTAGAATGCATTCAGGCGGAAAAGCAACTTTTCCAACTTATTATATATGTTAAAAAACCAAGTTAACTTCAAAATACTCTTTCAACGTATTAGCGCCTAAATTACGGCGATTTAGTTAGACATCATGAAATTCAACGTTACTAACGGAAGTCGATTTGTTGTCACAAGCAGTAATATATGCATTCTATTCTGCTCAACAAATGCGACTAAAATCATATTCGTCGTACCATAAAAATCATTCCTATATCATGCCATGTCAACACTCATTACCTATAACCTATTCACCGTTTACACTATAAAGAAACCTTTAGCTTAAGCATTGTGTAAATTCACTAACTGTTTGCTAAATCTTTAGCAGCACACCTTAAGGCCAAGTTTCAAGTTCACAAGCTTGCGACGCCTAGCAGAAGCATTCTAATATACAACGCAATAGAGCAGTTTATCTCGCAAACTATGCTTGCTGAGCAATCGAAAAACAATCGAATTCCATTGTCGCATGAATCAGCAGCCAATATTTCTGTTGGATGGATGGAAAGAGAAATTCAAGCGATGAAATAACCAAATAAAACCTTGAACCCGTTAAGGCAAGCTTAATCAAATAGACCTATGAGTAACAAGAAAATCTAGAGGGTTATATCTTTTATAGAACAGTTAAACATAGTTCCAAAATTTGGCCCATTTTTAGAAGTGGAAATGGAAGGGATTAACTTCTCACTTGCCATTTCCTTGGCTAATGGTCTTCCCTTCGCATATTCAAGGAAATTACCTAATAATGAGAAAAGATGCAAAAAAAAAAAGAGAGAGAAAGGAGTTTGTGGTTCGCTGACGAAAAAGCACTTTATAGTATGAGTGCAATCATAAAAAAGGGAATGTGAAAACGCTTATGAACACCTGCAATAACCAATAGATGAATGATATGCACAAATGACGGGAGAAAAAATTAACTCCGATAAAAGTGTGTATTATTTGACTTGTACTTAGTTTCCTTTTCAACAGATAGTGCATAATTTCTTTTCTTCAATCCTCTTAATGTAGAGCAAATTCTTAGCGCTCAGAGACAAAAATTCACCTCAATGAACTTTGATCATCCCCATACTTTTTCACCTTTAAAATTCCACTACTCGTTATTAAATATGATTCACTTTTGTATGGCATCTATTTATCTATCATCACAATAAAAAAAAATAAAAAAACAGTTCCAAATTAATATGCAATTGCTGATTGAAAAAACAAGCGGCTTTAAAATGCAAAATTTTGAATGTAGTGCATTCGTCGATTCGTGATAACGTGAGTGATGCAAAAATCAATGAAAATGAAGCAAATGCATTAAGCAATTGCTTGTAATTAATGCAAAAAAAGTGAGAAAAAGTGAATGATTGAATCATATGACTATCGATACTTTACTGAATAATGAATAAAATTCGCGACTGAAATGAAACCGTTGACGGCATAATGATGTGAAAAAAAAACGATCAATAGCTATAGAAAATGATCAAAATGGTTGAACAAGATCTTCACGTCACCTCTAAGAACATTACCTCTATGCTCTACCCCACTGCCCTCCCCCTCCCCCTCTACTCCCTCACTCTCTAGAGAAAAGATGATCATCTTTCTAGCATTTCTTGTTATATTTATTAAATGTTTCTTTCTAGTCATTAATCACCAAAAGAACTATGCAGGATTTCACTAGTTAGAGTGGGCATTCCTTTGTGTTACCAGGATGCGATATGAAGAGATTAGATCTCCCTTCAAAGTTATCAAAATGAATAACCCTATTCCTTAGCAATGAAAAACGAGACGTATCATCTCAAAATTAACAAACAGTCTAAGTTCCAACCTTTCTTCAAAACCACAAAAAAAACCACATTTATACCACCTCACACTAGTGGGAAAAAAATCATAAATACAAAAATATACATTCTACAATATACCATAGGTAATATAATGTGTCATAGAACAAGCATTGATAAGCGCATAAAAAGGTGACGAAGAAGAATTGCATAGTGCAACTAGTGTGCGACATTAATGACAGCTAGCTGCCAGCTCAAGCTCGTAAATGAAAAACCGCATTCGCGTGCAAATTGTGCAATATAAATACGCGACAAACAATAAGCACAATTTTAACGAATCCCGAATGCGGCCTCACAATTGCAACGCTCATCATTGAGAGCACATTCCACTATGTGGAGAGTCCCTTTCTAATATCATAAAAAACATCACACGCTAATGGTTTATTTTCTCAGGACCCCTTCCAACCAAACCCTATATGAAGCACTTTTATCCTTTTCATTACTCAAATCATAAAAAATAAAATCATAGCATATATCATAGTGTGCTGCTTAAACCAGTCGGCTTTAAGTTCTCAATGAATTGACGGACGAACGACATATAACTATATCCGGTAACAAATAAACCAGTAAATAAATGAGTAAATGAATAAGTAAACAAATAAACAAGTAAACAAAAACAATCTATTACATGAAACTTTCAAAAATTCTTCAGATAAAACAACTTTTACATTCAGAAGAAAAAAAATCAGAAACAAATAAAAACCATTGAAAAAAAATCCCTCTGAATGAATTTTTCCTCATTCAAACGTAACCAATAGTTTCAAATATCATAGCAAATATTTTCATTTCATTAAGTGCAATGATAGATGGAATTTCCTTAAGTTTCTCATGTATCACATTTCTCAAATTTCCCATTAATTCATTTCCACAAAACGCATCATTAAACTACATCTCTTCAGATAATTTCCTTTTTGCTTTCAAAACAACCTCATTAAACCATACGAAACATCAAGTGCCTATTGAATGCGTCAATTTATTCACCAAATGATATACATTCTTGCATATCATTTAAAATTAATCCCACTAATAGGTAAGTTATTATAAAGTAATCATATATCATCGCATTAATAAATGCCGTTATCACGCCTCATAACGATGCCTAATTCATTAGCTTAGTGCAGAAATCAAATTCGATGAAAAACACAAAAGAATGTGCATCGCTTAAAGAAACTAAACAACACAAACAAAATGATCGTTCAAACGATTTCAACAAAATCCTTTTCTATCCTTCATTTATACAGAAATCTATTATTGAGTATTATTTGATTAAACTGAACAGATTGTACCCTATAGTTTGTGTTTGTGCAGATGGCCGATTAGACCGCTACGTTATGAATCAAAAATAGTCAGTTCTACACCATACCTCATAAGTGGCGATTGCACGCTGTAATGTAAAGAAGGTGGGAGACTGTATTCTACATCGTATTGTATAGGTGGAAGGTTATGATATTATGCACCGTACCGGTGACATAGATGGAAGACTACACATTACAAACGAGGCTTTTAAAAACTGATGCTGACAAAAAAGGAAAAGTAGCCATGAAGCGAACCAAGTTGCAGTAATGGCAACTTTTTGTGATTTTAAAGTTAGAATCGACAATCGTCTCCATATATCTTCACAGATATGATCGTAGACCAATAATGTGTCACTTGTAAAAATATGAAAAAATAAAAACGAAGAGAAAAGTTTTCCATTTAAAATTAGATCATCAAAATTTCGCAAACATTTGCAGAAAGCCTCAAAAGAAAAAAAAACCTCTAAAACGACAGCTGTGCAAATCATCAATCGAAAACGGCCAAAGAGGGGCTTCTGATGTGTCTCTATGCAGAAATCCCACAATTTCACACTGCACTCTTTAGTGCTGCAACGGCTAAGAATGCTCTCCATAAAGCATCGCAAAAAATATATTTGCAAGAGACCGCCTTTTCAAAAATTCTATATATTATTTTATAAGCTTAACGCTTTCACCACCTTTTGTTTCGATAAAATTCAACCTGGACAATTATAACAATAAAACGTAAAATTTACTAATATATCCGCTATTTTCTCATTCCCTCCTTGTACGCTGAACTTTCTAAAATGCAATCATCGTCATCTAAAAATATTCCACATTTAATTTGCAATAAGCACACATTTAAAAAAAAAAACGAAAACTAAAAATTACACAAACTTGGGTAAGAAAGAACTGACAAAACTATGCAAAGAATATCACATTAGAGGGAAATTAGAAAAAGACATTGAAGAAAAATTGCGACGAAGTCGTAAAAATGGCTCGAAAAAATTTCTTTTATCAGGTGAACGAATTACTCTATAAATTAAAAAGTACAGATTCACTCAATAAAAATTAGCTACTTGATGATATTCAATTGTAAACAAATAATGTTGAAAAATTTAATTAAAAAATAAATTAAACGAAAAGAAAAAAGTGAAATCAAAAAAGACGGACGCCAATATAAAATGGCAAGCAGCAAAAAGCATCGAAAAAAAGCGCTGAACATAAAAATTGCATCTTAAAATTGAAAACCAAAGTAGTCTTATAAAACGTCGCCAAGTAACATGCATCTTATTAGAGCTGATCGTTAGCATTCATAGGAGCTAAAGAATGACCACAAAAACTTTGTTCTTTATTCGAAAAAATATATCAGATACATAAGAGTAAAGGCGCCTAAAAATAGGATGACGGAAATTCACTCTCCTTTCTTCACACCCCCTCCCCTCTACCCTCCGCTCCCCCTCCCCGTTAACGCACAAATCAAAAACAATTCTAGAAAATCGACCAGTAAAAGCATCCACTATCTTAGCAAAGATATTAAGAAGGCAATACAAGCATCAAAAACTTCAATTCAATGCAGTTTATTTTATCCATATTCCATCACCAAATGAACGCTCACTTTCGCTATAGGCTGCTCAAACAGAAAAAGAATAAAAACAAAAATAAAAAATAAAAATAAAAAAGAAATTCCCCCACTTCATCATCTCGGTGCAAAACTATTTAAAGAAAGCTGGAGGAGATTAATGTCTCATGCCTTCTATCAATCAATACTTCATTATAACCAAATAAGGCAAATACTTCTAATCGTATATAAGGAGAGGCAGTGCACCTACCTCTAAATTACTAAAAAAGTTCAATTATTTAAAAAAAAAATCAATCAACGATAAAAGTTGTTGGATCTTGTCGTCTTCGACACTATACAAGGTCATCTTATATGATTTCATCAACATGAACACAGCAATCACTTGGCAGAATTATAGAAGAATTACCTTCTGACAAAATTATTGCAAATCTTCTTTGCATAATTTTGCTTCATTTTCGAAGAAGATAATTTCGATGCGCTAGAATAAGATGCAATATTCCGTTGATATAATAATAAATATAATGATTATATTACAGCTCAATTTTTATTTGCTCATGCATCTACTTTCTAAAAATGACAAAATTTCAAGAAGAGTCGTCGAAAATGAAAATGCTGATTTTATTTGAATTTCTCATTTTTTTTTCTGGAATGTTGAGGAAACATCTTGAAAGAGGAAACAAAAAATGTGCACATCGATTGCCCACTCGTCAAGCGTCTCGAACGCATTTCAACAGACACTTATTTGAATTCATAACATTGTGGTAGAAATATATTCGATAAGCAGCATGCACATATATATGTTGTGCACTCATAAAATGTCATCTTTCACATATTAAATTCACTACATTCGCTCAATTTTTAAATCCCTCAGCAAAATAAATTAAGCAAAATATATAAAATTTTACTAAAAATCGCTTTTCTATAGAAATGATCCTATAGAAATATAACACATAGAAACAATTTTATTACTTACAGTTAATAAAATTCATGTGGTTCACTTCTCTGCTCTGTCCTCTTCCCCTCCCTTTCCGCACCACCATCTTCATCAATAAAATCCATAAGGCACAATATGTATGGGACTAAATGATCGCAATTCTACATTCATAAAACTCAACAATTTCCTTGCTACTATTACAAAACGTGCATTTAATTAGAGATATGATCACAAACTTCAAATCAATGAACAGTTTCTGGCTTATATTTGAACGATGAAAACAATAAGTCAAAATAGTTCCTGAAAGAGATTACATCCACCTGTAAGCATAACAAGGCCTTCGTTACCGAAAAAAGGATATTAATGGAATAATAGATCTTTCAGATAAATTATAGGTCGTGAAATAGGCATCTTCGAGGGAATTTCTCAGAGAAAGAAATTCAAACGATCGCAAAACGAAATATTTCGCTTATACGTAATCAGCATCGAGTCTATCCAACCTCATCAACCGATTCGATGACGTTCTTCAATTGGATTTAAAAAAGCGAATAAAAATAAGAAATAATTAAAAAGCCTCCATGGACCCGTGCCTGTCATGTCTAAATGAACAGTCAACATGCCAACTCATCACTCACCACACCATAAAACGACCAAACTTTTCATCAAATATGATAAAAAACCAAATTTTTACTTGCCGTTTTAGGCAAAATCATCTCTTTCATCCAACTTTTCGTATTTACGTAGAGGTGGAAAGTGAAAAATCTTTAGCGGAGAAGGCTTCAGTGAAAACTCGTCAGAAGTTTCCTGACATCGAGTCCTTCGTAGACAGGAAAAAAACCAACCATATACATCAACGTCCATCACAGAATTATATCAACGCAACAAAAAATATCGAATTTTATCACTTCAATAATTCCTTCTTTCAAAACTGACACTGAATAACCTTTACAACGAATAGCAACAACAAGGTCAATAAATAAAAATACACAAACTAAAAGCTCCTCAAACAGTGGAAAATTATTGAATGCAAGCAATTTTCCAACAAGCGATAAACACATCTAGCCGATATCCACATTTATCATCCTACTCAAAAACCTAGCAATTGAATTCACAACGATGATATGCCCAACAATTAAAGCCATTTAAAGAGTACTTCGAAACGTATGCATTAAATTACAAATGCATCTTTCATATAAGAAAATATTGATGATGTAGATATTGAAAAAAACTGATTGAAAGGCTTGCTAAAAGAAAATGAATAAAATATACTTACACTTCTTCCAAAGCACCATCGATTGGTGGAAGAGTTGATATAATTGGAGGTGCTCCTTCCGGAAACGAGGCGATAGATGTTTGACGTGATAATGCTGCAACTGCCGCACCCTGAATATGCAAATTTTTAACGATGTCCTCAAAATAATTCACTTCAAAAATAAGATCAACAAAAATACAACAACGAATAGCGGAAAATTTACTTCGCAAAGTTTTTAGCATATCTTCTGTGGAGATTCTAACGTTACATGTAGGATGGCGGATCTATGAAAATAGTGGAATTTATAAGAAATGTAACTGCTTCCGCGCCAAAACTCATAAACTTCCTCCTCCCTCTTATTCCTCCTACACCCGAGGGTGCGACAAACTCATTTCTTCAACCCTTCTCCTCCTCCTATATATATGACAGATTGCAGATCAAATATTCCAATGAAATCCTTCAAAATAATACTAGCTGAAATAATATTTCCGTTGAAGAATTCTGCCGCTTTTTCGAATCACTTCATGCAAGCAATCACTGTTTAAAAAACCGTTCACTACATCAGTCATTCTTGTAATAACGTCATTACGCCTAAATAAAGTCATAGCTATTACATAAAGAAGCAATATCACAATCAGATCCTTTTATTCCCTTCCTTTTGTCTAAATTTTACCTCCATTACAAACATCACTCAACCACAGACGGGAGAAAACAATTGTTTTTAATATGCAAAAAAAAGATAAAAAAATAAATAAATAAATAAATAAATAAAAGTAAGTCACACCCATAAATTCATGTGAGGAGAGATGGAAAATATTCGTTTTAAAATCAGATATAGACTTGCTTTACATATAAGAAAAGAAAACAAGACTGCTAGAAGTAATAGCGGAAAGAGTGAAATTTCAAGGCGAAATAAAATGGAAGAGAGTGGGGGCTTGAACGATTGTAATAAGATTTTTTTTTTTTTAAATATGGACCGGAATAGAGACAAAGGGAAATTTAGCTAAGAAAACAGAAGCTTTATGACATGCAACGATGTGAAGTGCACCTACAGAAGCAAAATAATATCGACCAGGCAGCTTGTAAACTTTGACTGCTTTGAAACAAAACCACATCGTTTAGAAAAGGAAATCTCTACAGGAAGCAAAAGATCCATAAAAGTGAATTAATTTCTCCAGGTGATTCTACCTCGTTTTACGCTCATTACCACAATTGATAGAGAGGGAAGGAGGCGGAGGGGGAGGGGGAGGAGGGGAAGGGGAGTTAAGAAAGAAAGTATTTCGTGAGATGGTTAGAAAATGGCTGGTGTCTTGTTGCATAGCTGCACTTTCGAAAAGCACCTTAATGAATAGCACTAAATTATGTGTACTCTTTCAATGTCCCGCATGCTGTCTACTGTCATTCTGCATGCATACCCTACAAAATGAACAGCTGCTGTGTTAGAGGTAATTGGAACTAGCAGTGAACTGGCATAGACAAAAGGAAAACCTCGACCGGCGTCATATGTATTTGACGCCAAATATTCATAATGACAGGTAAGTCTGGTGCAGGATGTCAAGAACCAACGTACCACCGTTGTAATAACATATTCGTATTCCCATTCGACTGGTCAGTTATAATAAAAAAGCAGCTTCATTTTCTTATTGTGTAAATTCACAAAATATCAGTAAATCTAAAATTGAACAAAAATTTAAGAAATTGCAGTGAAGTCCCGTCAGTTTCTTATCTTTGACCATAAATTAGATCTGTGAAATTTCTACATAAAGAATTTCATCGATAACATAATCAAAGTGCTAGACAGGAAGACAATAACAGACACAGAACACACGCAAGCATAGCACAGACACGAACAGACACATAAAGCAACACCTGAGCGGAGGATTGCTGTGGCATGGGTGCAGCAACGGGCGTTGTCGATATGATGGGTGGGTTAACGAAGCTGTTGGCTGGGACGGCTGGAACAGATGGTGAGGTGGAGCATGGCAAATCAGCACCATCCTGTGACGATATGGCTCCGATCGGAATCGACACCGATGAGCTCAGCGTTGCGCCCGCACTTGATAGCGTTAAAGGAGGAGAAAGCATCCCCTCACTTTCACTCTCGCTCATTATCGTTACCGACGAAGGCACCTGTGCAATAATTTTAACACAACTCACAAATATACTATCCCCTCCAATTGTGTTCGACGAAGAAAACCGTCGATGCACGGGCGATCCGATGATACGACAACAGATCTGAGGGAACAGTACCAACGGCCTCTTTCTTGACTCGAATAAGAGGGCAATGGTCAGTTATTTCGCCTCCTCGGGGAAGAGGGCGGCAAAGAAAATATGTGCTCATAGTTACTACTCATTGAAAACATGAGATCGAATGCAATCAAGAAGAAAGCAGTAAGCGGGTCGCAAAAACAAAAAAGCTTCCACGACAAGCTTATGCTCCTTGATTTTTATATAAAGCTCGGAAATCTCGGGGACCTGAGAAAGTTATATTTTGGGTTATCGTCATCTAAAAACATGAAAACATTTTTTGGCTTTAACAAGCCAATGAGGGTATAGCTGCCAAAAAACATCGAAAACGTTATGTGGTGAGATAACTAACAAAACGAGGCATGCGACGAGTCTGTGTGCCGTGTGCACAGATTTTCAGTGCAATCCACAGTTAAATTTACTAATGTATTGTTGATGTGTTATCCTCTCTCATAACCGGATGCTTCTTAGCGTGAAAGAGATTCACCGTTGGAATATTAAATATAAAAAACGTGATCTTTTCGATGCTTTCAGTTTTACAACATGTTAACCCCATCTTCTATCCCATTCAGTTTCTAAGTTTTGCAAATAAGCCTTCATCCTCTCAAACTGTTGGTCATCTAGGTCACCCTCATGCAAATTGAGAGAACCAGCGGTTTATATAAAGATTTATTAGCCATGTGAATTGGCGATCCCATCAACTCTGTCATCCTCTTTAATGCTAACAAAAACTCCCGTTCATAAATGTGACAATGAACACTAAAATGGGCAGTAATTTATTCTAATTTATCTACAAAATTCATTAAGGCATGCCTGCTGCAGAAGCCATAACAACAGGCATAAAATGAACAGCAGCACGTCTACAAAGCGAGATTTGGGAAAATCTATGCCAAGCAGGCAACCTAAAGTTGCAAATCGAACGATGAAAGTACGAGACCTACTCATCGCCAGCAACGAGCGAAGAGGAAGGGGGAAGGGGAAGGGAGAGAGATAATGAAAAGAATAAATCAGATCATAAGCATGATATCGGCCGAGACTAGTAAAGTTTAGGTGTGATACATGAAGAAGCCTTTCTAAAGAATAATTAAGCATTCGATGTAATTTTCAAACGAGAGGCCAAAATGTAATCATTCATTTCAGCCTTCCGATGCAACTCACAGATCAAAGATAAAGAACAAAATGCGAAAATTTTTTCATCCTTACATTTATAATATGGTACGATCAGTGCTGCGGCAGAGAAGTGATATACCTTTGTTAAGAGTGAACAAGAAAGAAGTGAGCTTATGGATATTTTCTGCACTGATAAAGATGAGTTCTATCTACATTGCAGTAAGCAAATATATATCAAACATCCCCTTTCTATAGGCAAAATCGTACCATACTGTAAAGGTTCATATATTCATTTTTAAGAGAAGCTAAGATTCTAGTAACGCTAAACGACCTATTAAAATTGGACAACAACAAAAAAAGGCATAGAAAAACCGTCTGCTTCTTACAGCAGTAAAAAAAAATAAAAAACTACCCACCCTTCCAAATTACTTTCGCATAAAATCGTACAGAATATATGCCAAACAAGAACTCACCACTTGAACATTGGCAAGATTCGCAGCCACATCAACATTCGGTATGATATCAGCCGAAGAAGAAGGAGTGCCATGGACGGGTGTTACAGGTGCGGGAGCTATAGAGGTGACCACAATAGTGCTCGACTCTTTATGAACGGGTTGGCTTTGTGTGCTTATTGGTACATCGATTGGTACCTGTGGTGCACCTTGTGCTGATACTGCATTACCTTGCGCCAATGGCAACACTGGCTCGCTAGTTGTGTGTGTCAGTGCGTCACCCGGTTGCTGCACCGGTCCCAAATTTGCCATAGGCTGTGGTTCAGCAGCTACTGGCAATGCTGAAAAAGATTTACGGGTGGAGATTGATGTGCTACGATTCGGAAATTCGTCGGATAAATAATTCATAATAAAAGATAAGGATTTGTGCAATATTCGATATCGCAAATTTCTGCTCATTGTGCAACGGTGATAGTAAAAAGTGCGATGCTGAATGAACAATTTGCAAGAAACTTTCCCATATGTTCTCCCCCCATAAATGAGAACCAGCTGAAGCTGGATAGCATGAAGTTCATAAAACCAAAGGATTCGAATCTCTCCGGCAGTCTCAGCACAGAGATTAGGACATCATATATTGCACCATTTTGAAATTTCCAGATCTTATGGAAACGTTTCATCACTCCACAATTTTGCATTCAGCTAATAAGCAAGCGATGCTTTCTTTACAAGTTCGATCGGTCAAAATTCTTACTGGACGGAGGGACACTCTTGTCCGCCTTCTCCGTGAAATCCAAGATTTCGCCTGATACATCCGGCTTTTCATCCCTATAATCCCAACATTGCCATCGACCACGGGTGAACTTGCCCGGCACGGGTACCACCTGAAACCAACACCTCTCCCTTCAAAGCACATAAGCAACCGCAATACACTGGCCTACTTTAACTTACCTCAGACTACAACAATCATCAGGTAAAGCAAGAGGAAAGCTATTCTCGCCACCTGAACAGAAATTTCGAGAGTGCGGGCTCGTAATGCGATTGCAGATCCACCTTTCATCACCACATAAGGCATTCTCAATCTATTTCTATATACCGTGAAAGTTAAAATATAGCCCCTCAATACGGTCCTCTCCATGTATTCGCATAAGCCCCTCGCAGTGACTCTAAATCCAATCCCTTCCCTGAATATAATCGCCCATCGTAGATTCACTGTCACAAAAATTGCCCACACTGCCCAAGTTACTGTCTACAACCCCAATCAACCTCCGAAGCCAACCCCTTCCTCTTTCAGACCTTAACCTCTCAGCACCACTTTTGAGTTTAATATCCTCTCAAATTTAGACCACAACAATATATAACTGCGAAAAGAGGGGGTGGGGGAGGGGAGGGGGGGGCTGAATGCAGGATTTTCACTGTGCCTAAATCCAGTTCAAAGTAAAAACGGTATAAACAGTTACTCTGAATTCTTGTCATGAAAGATGATTGTGGAAACACTATTTTGAAACATACTAATGAGAACTGCGAAAAAAAGTGGGGAGACTCAAGTCCCTGTCTTCCCTTCTGGCCATGAGTACTGGCTCTTTATCCTACCAACCAGGCTTTTGACCTCTTCTTTTTCTCTCTCTCAAATCACTAACTCTAGCATATTAAACAAAACCAATCAATTCAAAGCCTCATAAATTCCCTTTGCATAATATACACTGACCCCATTAAACTGACCGGAACAGCGATAACGACACTGATGACCATCGGCTGACTCCATCTTATTGCTTCGGTTGTTATTCTTGTTTGCCTTTCAATTACCTCTCTTTTAATGCAAATTTTTTGCCAGCTTCCGCGAATTTGCATTAAAGCTGCGTGATATCGGTCCACATTCATCTGTATACCCGCCTACCTTGTGGAAGCACTGACATTTATGAAAGGGGTAAGCTCTACTAACAGATGCTTCAATTTAAGAGTCCATAAAACGCTTAATAATGAAATTTGATAGGTATGGTGAATCAATCATGTAATATCCCCGATTCTGTTTCAGTTTATTATCCTCTTTTTTATTTGAAGCTAAAAATTTAAACCTCTGGAAAGCTGTACCGTTTACCTCATTTATAAGATACCTACGACTGAATGTGCTGTGAAATTTACAAGCTAAATTTAGCTCTACAGCTAGTTGTAAAAAATGTGAGATATGGCTCAAAGATGGATTTCAGACTGATCCCCACAATCGGATCGAATCAGAAAACTGAATATTTGGCTTTTTTAGACATTTCTTCAGCATTTAAAAGCGTGATGAGCTTTAAGAAGTTCTAAGATGCCAGTTCGTTTGATGTGCTTTACCACTTTTTTCATCAACCAAAGATTTTTTGAAACATTTCTTGCATCGGCACGGATTCAAAGATACCGCAAATTGCAAAAAAAGGTGCTATTCTGTACAGTCACATAAAAAAGGATCAACTTTCAGACCAATAATGCGATAAATAAAAAATAAAAAAAATTTCACAAATGCATTACCTGAAATTGACGTTCTCTAGGTTTTGCGGTTGTCATCTCCGCTGGAGCATCACTATTTTCGGCGTTAGCTACGCCCATAGTTGATAGTGCTCGTTTTCTTTATATAATACACACATCACGCATTTACACCTGTAAACAATATATTATTTATGTGTACAACTTTAGTCTCATTCACCTTTAGCCACAAATCACAACGCAAAAGATAATCACTTTACCATAAACTCAGCAAAAGGAAAACTTCGAAATTCGGGGACGCTTATTGAAAGCAAACAAAATTCGAAAAAAAACTAAATCACCAGAGAATGAATACAGCGCAGACGATCTGTGTGCACAGGCTAATGGCCAAATGCTGCATAATAGCCAAGCAACACTGCGCCGCCTTTACTTGCGCATTGAATCGCACAGCAATTTCAGCCGAGACGCACGCACAGATCGTTGATCGACACATTCGTTGTTATACGCAAGGAAAAAACAGTCCACAATACATTCATATAAAAAATTAAGCGAAGAATAATGAACACAGACAAGAGTATCTCAGTATCAATTTCCGCCTTTCTACTTAACAGTATCTTATCCTGTCAATACCCCTTAAATCAGTGGGTTGTTGTTCGATGCAGTAGGAGAAAAAAAGTGAAAATAAAAAAAAAGAAGAAAGCCTATATAACACGAGAAATGGGACTTCAACTCACAACATAGTTTCCAGCTTGAGTATGAGGTTGAAAAAAGTTTTCAGCTGAAATTTCATGTCACAAATCGATTTTTAAATTGCAATTTCAAGTCGAAAATTGCTCTTGGTAAATGCTTGCAAGCTTTCGAACAAATTAAATTGCCCTCTTTAGTTTTTATAATCGCTCATTGGCAGTGGCCCTAATTTTATAAGCCTTAGCCGAGGAATATTAAAATGCGATTATCTTCTCCGCGGAATGTAGATTATCAATTATTACAGCTCCAAACTTTTCAATTAGCAGTCTCCCTCTCCATCATCCCGTCTCTATACAACTCAGCTATTAGCTAAAAACTGCAACCAAATTCCAATATTAGATGGTAAATGGGAGGTAGGAGGAGGGAGGTACTATATCCATACAACTCAATGATGGTAAAGCTTTCAGCTCAAATCGACAAATCAAATTTAAAAAAAAAAAACCAGACTAGACATCAATCAATATTTAGACCTCCCTTCGCAGAATAACGGTCAAACATAAAAATTAACGAAGAAAATGGCTTCACAAACATTTCTATACATTGAATATTTAATAGCCGTTACAAGCAAAACAATGGTCTCATAAGTGTACCAATGGTACAATTTCACTGCGAGATTGCTACTTTTGAATCTCACATATAACAACTTCCAATCATTAGTTATGTTCAGCGATATGCTAAAATTAAAGCTAAATCCGATCCACGATATTCGGGATAGTCTCAGGGAAACGAAACTGGAAGGGAAGCATCGAAAGGCAAATGCTTCGACAATAATAGTCTAACGAACAATTGAGAGAAAAAAAAAACGAGACAAGCAAACATACGTCGTTAAAAGCTTTCGTATGGATTGCCCATTAAAAAAAAGAATTCAACGACGCTATATATTCGCAACGAAACATTGCTCAATTTATCGATTGTCATGTCTGGACAGCCCTGCAGACACGACGGGAAGTGCAACACAACCAACAAATACGATAAATATATTTTGCAGACCAACACAATCGATGAGTGATGCATTCTATACGGTGGCACTACTCATGGCAACAAATACAGTAATAATGTTGAGAATTCACCGTCGTCCCCCTCCCTTTCAACAAATGCAGTAATAACGACGCCTCCGCGATCAAAAAATACCCGCCCCATGGGAGATTATGAAAAGTCAACCCCTTCTCTCCCACCCACCTGTGATTCATCATCCCAAATGGTAAGGTCCCCGTTCGCGGGGAAGGTGGGGCAACCTTTCAAACACTACAACATAGACAATTCATAAAAACTTTAAATAACGATAGCGAATTTTATCATCATCTAAATCGGAAACGGTAAATGCGGATCGTTTCGAAATGGGGGTAGGGAGTGGGAAGCAAAGGAGAAAGAATGGAAAATGAAGATCGAAGTAACCACCAACTCGGGTAATATAAGTGATGACAGGAAAGTAGTGAAATGAAAGAAAAAATTAAGCCAATTCTCATTTCGAATATGTTATCAACACTATTAGCACGATTAAATATTCAATTTTTCTCTCAAAAAATTTTCCGTAATCCGTATAGAACATACTCCAAAAGATTTCTAAGCGAATAATTTTCCTAAAACATCAAAGTTAATAGTTATCCTTTTCTCTTGTAAATATTATTGCCTAAAAATAGGTTTAAGAAATATTCATGCAAATTTATAGATGTTTTTGAGTAGCAACGAAAATTATGCTTCAAAAACGCTTAGAAATTTACATATTGACCATATAATAAAGCATAAAATTTGACTAAAAGATTTGAATTCTTTGGCCATTAAAGCAAAATTGTTTCGTCATACAAATTCCTATTGGGCAAGGGTGTCGCAATCAACTAAGATAACTTATTAGTAAAAAGGTCAACTCATGATAGATGAATATCGAAAAATAAGACCGCTGATTGACGAACTGATTGAGACTTTAAACTGAAGTTGCTCGTCGGGTACACAGCAACAACATCGATGGCTGGTACAGGCTTCTACTAGGTGGTGATTAAAATGGGTACGCAGAGTTATTCACCGTCGGCTGTAACCGATCGGGAAAACTCTGCTGGAGTGTACTTCAAAAACGTCGCTCATTTGCCGATCGAGAAGGATTCGTTTAAAGTTGATTCCTATGGATCGAAATTTTGGTGTATAAACCCTAATTTGTCCCGCTATTACCACTAATAGATTCAAGGGGAAAACCTGTTTTGATGGCGCAACAACCTACTCAATTCGAGTGCTGCGATTCGAATGAGACCAAATGCACTTTAGAAAACGCTGTTCGACTACTGGCCAAAAGGAAAAGTGCAAACCGAATTTCGGTTATAACCAAGAAAGGGGAAAGGTAAAAACTAAGCTGTAGTTTGTAGAAATCAACCGTGCACAGGTTTCTAGACGAGTTTTGGTTAATTAATTACCAGAATAGAACGGTAAAAAACGGCACAACATTTTACTTTAGACTGAACGAAAATTATAGGCGCTCAGGCATCTGCGTTGTTTTATACGCATATCATTTCTTTTCAACTTCAATATGCGATTTACGCATATCATTTCTTTTCAACTTCAATATGCGATAATTAGTCTGGACCCAAATATTGACTACTCCGTTTGCGTATCACATTTATTTATTTTTTGAAATCTCTTACCCCCTTCGACGGCTCGTTTCGTTCTCAACCTAAACCCACAAATCTTTCATGAAACGTTGTAAGCAGTATAAACTTAAGCAAATATAAGTTGGAAGAAAGGATTTCTCTATATTAAAAGAATATTGCTAGCTGGAAATTGGTAACGTTGGACTATGTTAGCTATCTCTCGTATATTAACATTAAGTGTAACATTGTGGTCAAGATCTAGGGTTGTTTTTTGATTATATACAACGTAGATATCATAAAAACTATCAGACATTACCTTACACAAACGTTTAATGAGAAAAACGAAAATTAGTGGTTAACTAATCAAAGAAAACAATGATGGGTCTATAAGTAACATAGTACATCTGAAACAACCAATCACTATGTAAAAACTATTAGAAGATGGATCAGTCCATCTCTTTGGAATACCTACCAGGAAAAGTTATACACACCTGATACAGCTACCTCTACAATGAACACAACCGATGCGGCTACCCCTAAAACAATGCAAACATTACAATGATTGGAAAACGAACGGCGCTATTTCGTGATGAACATTGCACCAGGTATTTGTCTAGAAACAAAATTGATTATTCGTACTCATTGGCGCCAAATTAAATGCAACCTTAAAACTTGCGCATTCTATAAGATGCACTCTGTTTTATGGTGTTCATTGATTACAAAGCAAGAGACAAAGGGACAGATCTCAAATTTTAGCACTTAAAAGTAGGAGCTAGATTCATGAAGGTTTTTTTTTCGCCAGGAAAAACAAGGTGTAGTGATAACCGATCCCCTGAACTGACCTCTGGCTAAGTGGTGCACCTGCATGTTTCGGTCCTGTGAAGGATCCTATAGATAGGTAGACTCGTTCATTGCTCGCCTTAACTGGTTTTACACCATATTTGAAGCAATTGTATAGCGGGTGAATTATCACACTACAAGGTGTAGTGATAACCGATCCCCTGAACTGACCTCTGGCTAAGTGGTGCACCTGCATGTTTCGGTCCTGTGAAGGATCCTATAGATAGGTAGACTCGTTCATTGCTCGCCTTAACTGGTTTTACACCATATTTGAAGCAATTGTATAGCGGGTGAATTATCACACGCAGCAAATTTTAGCAAAAAAGCAAAATTTATTTAAAAAAACGTATATCGTGTCATCTAATCTGATACATTCCTTCATTCATTCAACTATGATAGAATCAAATAATCTGGAAGGATCCCGATGAAAAACACCGTTATAGAGCACAACAGGTGAAAAATTCTGGTCCAAAGCCATTGAAGTTTCCGAACACAGCGCAGTACTATTTTCGACGCCAAAAAATACCTTCAGGATTGTTCATCCTCTGCCCCCCACCTAATCCCCACCTCTCCAAACTTTCCACTTTTCCTGTTTCAGCCACCATCAACTATCACTTGTCACTAGTTACTCATATACACATTTAAGAAAACATACAAAAAGTAGGTCAGTATGAATAAGAGAAACAACAAAACGCTTGCAAATCTACAATCTGGGCGAATAGACGTTCAATTTGTGACAGCAGTGATAGCACAGAGATCGAAATGACACAGCTGCAAATTAAAGGCTGGAATCGTCGGGAAGCAGATTTCATGCTCGTGGAACATAGGACTGAAAATTATTTGTATTGCAACATCTGGCGAGCTGAAATGTCCACGTCAACTACGGGTAGCTGCAGACCGGAATATTCCTGACAGCTGGGTGCCGGAAAAGCCGCAGGCAATTTCATAAGTACGAATGACTGTAATAAAGTAAGGAAGCAATAATCCGAGATAACTTATGAGAATAAAACATAGATTAAATGAAAATCACTTATAAAGATTACCTGTTATAATAGACTATAAAGGTAAACATGAAGCAATTTTGATACTCATACTTTATATATAAGCCTTTCATATATCAACCGCCCGTTTACTCAGCGGTTTTTAAACAGGAAAAAAAAGAAGAGAAAATAAAGAGAACGATGCAAAAATCCGAATAGAATGCATCATTAAGAAATCATAGAAGAAACATCAAATTCTTTCGATATATATATGTATACAAAATCGACATAAATGATCGTCGAAGATTAGTGAAGCATAAATAAAATGTTCAAACGAACTGAAATCACTGAAAGAACCAACCACAACTAAACAATTCGTTCTGTATCAATGAGAAATGAATGATAAAAACGTCCCAACGATCAAGTTTTATTTCTTAAAAATACAAGAAAAAAATATGATAAATTCCATTAATTAGGCGATTGAACTTTTCGCATCAGAAGTGTCAACGGTAGTCAGAAGAATGTGAAATGTACAGAATAATGACGTCATATTTTTTGAAATGCGAAGGATAATGACGTCATATTCCAACTTTTCGAGCGTCTAGGCAAATTATTTAGAAAAAATTTGTTTGTTACGATCTCACCAATGTGAAACAAAAATCCAAGTAGTATTAAATGGGTGCAAAATTTTCGACACTTTTAAACGGTTATGGCTCCACTTGAAATAAGCGGCTCAACGTCAAATACGCTATTGGAGGTCAATCTAGAGCTACTGGACGAGCACAGCGGCAGACAGACACACGCAGACGAACAGACAAACAGACGCATAAACGGCGTCACCGTAATGTGCTTCTGTAAAGCAACAATTCTGCGGAGACGCATAAGAATGGCAAATACGATAAAATACACTAAATATAGGTAACGGCAGTCACGGCCGTCAATGTAAGTGTACGGTAAAGTTGCTGCACAATTTTGTCTACCTGCAAATATACGTAAACATTAAAATGAAGCGACCAAGAAAAGCATTGGCTGATGAGTTTGCCGATGAACACGTGTACAACGTAAGTTGTCAAGTGGCCATCATTCGATTACCCTTAAGCGGTCTACTGTGTAAGTGGCAGCCGGCTTTCACGAAATCCCCCCCTCCCCACCCGCATCAATGGATGCTGATAAAGGTGGTAATATTTACGAAGGAATGCCTCGACAAACAATTGTCTGATAAAATCATCGCAATCTTTTTACACAGTGTATAATTCTATAGTATTTATGGCATTGTAAGATGTCGACATGTTAGATGGCTCTTTAAAATAGGTTACATATCACTTCATAAGTAGCAATCTACCCAACCATTGCTAACCATTTGCATTAACTAAGATGAAAAATTCAAGTGAGAGACAAAAAGAACGGCTATTCCAAGTTCAAATGTAAAGAATGGACAAGGCGCCCCATATGAGCCGATTCATCACCTAATTCATGCTTTAAACTTTGAGTCGCAATGTTGGATCATCTTCTACAAGCTGGTGAATATTTTTATATCTCCTCAACATCAAATGCAACAAATTATTCAATTTAGCATATTTAGGTGAAAATTTGCATATTTCAGTGGGAAAATAAGTGTTAGCAAGAATACAGTGGATTTAGTCTGCCTTTAGATAGTGCGCTGAATGGACGTTCGAGAGTGAACGATGGCAAACGAAGAGGATATTGGCTTCGTTCTGGATATCGTTTCGCTTGCCGCCATCGATAACAACGATTGTGTGGTATTCAGACAACAAGAAGGCGAAGATAGCATCGCTAGCGCAATTTTACTGGTCGGAAACCCAACTAAGGTTTATTCTCAGATCCTTTTTCTGCAACAAACCATTGAAAATCATGCGTTTTTTAGATATTTTTCAAGGCTTCTTTATAAGTAATTGTGCGTTTATTCTGCTCAATATTAAATACTAAATCTCAAATTTTTATTCATAACATTGTATTCCTGTAGAAAATTATACCTTCAAAATGTATCTTTAAAAAAATTTTTCCTTCAAGGTGTCCACCGTGCTTAACGATTAAGAATGTAGGAGTCAAATAGTAGTTGAGGCATAAAGTATCAGCAAATGCAAGGGACGAAATCGAGGGGAAAGACCATCCTTCTATGCCTACCAGCGAACGTATTCTCTCTTCGAGGTGAAATCCGAATTTTTGACTCTTTTTCTAAGCAAATATTGAACATCAAAATACTTGAGTGGAATTTTCGAGTGGGAAAATATCTTCTTTTTTTCAGCAACATCAAATTTGTAAAGTTAAAACAACCTGTAATAAGATGTTCATCATTCGTCCGGCAGTATTCGATTTGGAACCATATTCTGAGTTACCCGTCAAAGTGAGTTTTTATTGTTGTTGTATTCAGATGACCACAGCGACACTAGAAACGCCAAATTCCATTGGAACATATACTCATCGTTTGAAAGTACAATTATATCTAAGTGTTTCGCATTATACTCACTACGATTACCCTATGAGGTATTTTCTAATAGAAAGTCGTAAAAATTGTTTCAAGTAACCTCATATCAATAATTTTAAACATAGAAATATTTCCAGAATGAAATTTTTTTTTTGTGGGGGGGNGGGGGGGGGGGGGAAGGAGGGATTTAGGGCTAATATTTGAGTGAATTTAGGAAAAAAACCAACCTTGACCTATTGATTTAGTGGGGGAAAAAAGGAAGTAAAAATGCCAATGCTGAATCCTTTCTCATTTTGATAAATTTCTGCTAAAAATTATCGAAAAATGTCAATTATCTACTCTTATTCATCTTCAGTAATATATGTGCAACTTTCAAATCAATAGACGAAGCATAAAAAATAACGTACTCATAACGAAATCATCAAATTTTCTCATCTTCAAAATGAACATATATGGAAAGATATGCGTGTATAGTGAAATTTATTCTAGCTGTATGCTTTACTCTTCGCTCAACTAGCGCAGAGAAATTGTTTCAGTTGGACTGGATATTTATTGCGTTTTCAAGTATTTTTATAAGATTTCGAAAAAAAAGCTTCACATAAGAAGTAATATATAGGTTGTTGGATACAATTAAGTACTTTCAAATATTTTAAAATATTTAAATATATTTTAGATAACCTATATACCCGGAAGTGAATCCGCAGGAAAGTTACGGGAGGAGCAATGGTTCGCAGTGCACTGTATCGCATCGACGGATAGCAATAAGACTGTTCGGCAATGTTGGGATGAAAACGATCCTAAATCATCACACAAAATCAAACGGTTTCTGCTATTGTTTTTTGACACAATTGCGCTACTTTCTTGTAGAGAACGATGGCACCCACAAACGAAGTGCTGGCTTCCTTGCAGAGAACGATGGCACTCCGAACGGAGCGCCCGTTTTCTTGCAGAGAACGACGTCATCCTCAAAGGAAATGCCGGCTTCCTTGCAGAGAACGATGGCACCCACAAACGAAGTGCTGGCTTCCTTGCAGAGAACGATGGCACCCGCAAACGAAGTGCTGGCTTCCTTGCAGAGAACGATGGCACCCGCAAACGAAGTGCTGGCTTCCTTGCAGAGAACGATGGCACCCGCAAACGAAGTGCTGGCTTCCTTGCAGAGAACGATGGCACCCGCAAACGAAGTGCTGGCTTCCTTGCAGAGAACGATGGCACCCGCAAACGAAGTGCTGGCTTCCTTGCAGAGAACGATGGCACCCGCAAACGAAGTGCTGGCTTCCTTGCAGAGAACGATGGCACCCGCAAACGAAGTGCTGGCTTCCTTGCAGAGAACGATGGCACCCGCAAACGAAGTGCTGGCTTCCTTGCAGAGAACGATGGCACCCGCAAACGAAGTGCTGGCTTCCTTGCAGAGAACGATGGCACCCGCAAACGAAGTGCTGGCTTCCTTGCAGAGAACGATGGCACCCGCAAACGAAGTGCTGGCTTCCTTGCAGAGAACGATGGCACCCGCAAACGAAGTGCTGGCTTCCTTGCAGAGAACGATGGCACCCGCAAACGAAGTGCTGGCTTCCTTGCAGAGAACGATGGCACCCGCAAACGAAGTGCTGGCTTCCTTGCAGAGAACGATGGCACCCGCAAACGAAGTGCTGGCTTCCTTGCAGAGAACGATGGCACCCGCAAACGAAGTGCTGGCTTCCTTGCAGAGAACGATGGCACCCGCAAACGAAGTGCTGGCTTCCTTGCAGAGAACGATGGCACCCGCAAACGAAGTGCTGGCTTCCTTGCAGAGAACGATGGCACCCGCAAACGAAGTGCTGGCTTCCTTGCAGAGAACGATGGCACCCGCAAACGAAGTGCTGGCTTCCTTGCAGAGAACGATGGCACCCGCAAACGAAGTGCTGGCTTCCTTGCAGAGAACGATGGCACCCGCAAACGAAGTGCTGGCTTCCTTGCAGAGAACGATGGCACCCGCAAACGAAGTGCTGGCTTCCTTGCAGAGAACGATGGCACCCTCCAACAATGTGCTGGCTTCCTTGCAGAGAACGATGGCACTCTCGAACGGAGCGCCCGTTCCTTTGCAGAGGGCGATGGTACCTGCAAAGGAAGTGCCGGCTTCGCTGCAGAGAACGATGGCACGCAAACGAAGTGCCAGCTTCCTTGCAGAGAACGGTGGCGCGCAAAATTTCATTTTAATCAAGGAAAGGGAAGGACATGTGTTGGATGGGCCATCGCTGTCTGCAATCATGGTGGAGCTGATCACGGAAGCTGTAAAAGTTGCAATAGAAGCCTATAATTTTTCCCGTCATGCAGCTCAGAATGTCGAAATACGGCCCCATGGAAAATTTCAGCTCAGTCGAGTGAAGGGAAGCGCACTTGCCATATGACCATCGTTCTCTGCAGTCGTGCCCAGCGCATCACAGAAACTCGAAGCCATCGTTCTCTCCAATCGTGCGGAAGCGCATCATACATACTCGAATACTCGCAACAGAAACAGGCGGTTTTTTCCCATCATTCAACTCAGAATGTCAAAGAATGGCCCCATGTAAGATTTTGGCTCTATCGAAGCGGGCGAACAGCTGAATATGGGAAAAAGTTGCACGTTTCCATCGCAAGTTTTCGAGTTTCTGTGTTGGGCGTTGGTATTCGCCTGCGTAGTGCACATTACGGTAGTGATGCGTTCGCTATGTGAGATACGAGCTCAGGTCCGTTCGCGGTTCGCCGCGAGAGCGCCATCGTTCTCTGCGGTCGTGCCAGGATTCGCTTCCCAATGCATTAAGGTGAGTAAATGACAAGTTGAAATGCGTGAATATTTCATGCGTTTTGGCTGCGTCCAGCATAACAAGTAAAACCATTCGCGTTCGATTTTGCATAGGCAATTAGAACGAAGTTCGAATTGAAGTTCAAACTCCCCACGATTTTCCTTGCTGTGATATATCCAACGTATACGGCGGCCTAAAATCTAGAGCTTTTCCCAGTGAGAGACCCCTGTGAGTGTTGAATTACTTTCTTATAATTGCTTGAATGAAAAAGCCCAAAACATATAGGCGCTATTTGGCGCTAACATATTAGAGGCTTAGTAAACCTCATTTTAATATATTGTTGAGAGAGCTTTTATAATACTTCGCCTAATCTTAATCGTATATCAGATCTGTTTCAGTGCTATATACAAGTCGTTTCAGTCTTCGCGCAAAGTTTGAGATTGCTCGAAAGAACGAACTATCCTCGAGCATGGACAAGGGATTGGTCTCATCTCGGACCGAAACGGCGTCGAGTGATTCGATGAATGGTCAGAGATCAGCGGCGAAATGCGAGTCGACGCTACATTGTGTCCCTAGCAAATCAGTACACTTCGAAGCAGTTAAAGGAAGAAACATGAAACGTCTCTTCACAACAATGTCTTTTGTTAATTCCACCAAGGTTTTTAAATTTTCTATGTCTCTTCTTCCAAAACTGGAAATATTTTTTGGACGCAATATATATATATATATATATATATATATATATGGCGAGCATCTCGACTACAAACCCTTACCTCAAACTTCAGCCCACACTTAATGTACCTAACGAAAAAGAAAAAATATGGCGAAAGCGAAAACTTACGCTGTAGTTAAAGCATTGTTTCTTTATTCGAGGCTCGTCGTTCGCCTTCGCTAATTACCACCGCCGTCATCGTCGTATGAATGGAGCTTCCAGCGGTGCCGTCCTCTGATGGCGTCTACCCGAGCACGTTGGAATCGTCGCCTCTTGGCGAAGAGTTGAAGTAATGTTTGACGTATTGGCTCACAGTATTCCTGCAAACTGCTCATGAATAGGATAGAAAATGGTTCATTAGCGATAAAATCTAAATCTCTCCCTATATCCATCCCGCAGTTATTTTCCTCTGACATAAGTTTCCGTCCCGAAATTCTTGTCTCGAATGTGCGTTCGCCTTAAGGGTCAAAGATCGCGACGCTTTCCTTCTCTCAAACGTGATTGGTTACGAAAAGGTGCAAACAATAAGCTTCTGCGTTTATAAATGAATAAATACTATGTACACTTTACGTATACATTGAAGGTAAGGCGTGCCGTTCAAGTGTTCTGTCCCCTTGATCCCGAATTTAATGGATTTCACGTTGAAACTTTCGCAGTGGATCCTCGCAGCCAATACGATCTTACCGTAAGCATTTCTTACAAGTTTGATGCCACATTTTCTGGATTACTTTCAAAACTTTTCCATATAAGACGCCTTAAACTTGGCCATCAGCTGGAATCACTCGATTTTGTCATGGGGAAGAAGTGAAGTGAATCATTTATGAAAAGGTGCAGGAATGTGGGCGAATGAATGCGTTTTTATAACAAGTAATATTATGACTCTTTAACTCCTAGAAGCTTTGCGTAATCCTTGTCCCGTTTCCTTCCTCCCTTCGAGGAAGGAGAAAGAAAGAGAGGGGTACCTTTTGTAGAATGATATATTTCGCCTCCCATAATCCACCATCCTATTACCTCATTCCATGAAGATATGTTATTGCAATTGAGATGTGTTTTCTACCATCGAGGAGTTTCCGTGAGCAAGCGAAAGCTACTAAACCGTACATCATCGTTACACATATCGAAGCCGCTGATCCGAGTAAAAGTGCAAAAGAAGTGTGGGAAGAACACAATAAAACACCGAATGCTAAATGTGCCATTAAGAGGTTATCTCCTTTAATAATCTTTTTTTAGTGATTTATATTGTTGCTTTAAATTATATTTAAAGATAACGTATTTAAAATGTTGTTTATGTCAATACTTCGTATCTGATTTCACTCTCTTTCTACTAAGAATCCTTTGAGCTATGAAGAGGCATTAGACGTCCTCATAGAGTTATCACCAAAGGCGCTTAATTTTCCCAACAATCAATTGGATGAATTATGCCGTTTTGATCTCTAATTAAAGTTACCCTCGTATATACTACTCATTCAATGGATCGAGGGGGTAGGTAGGGTTCATTTTGTTCGCAGTTATCTCTACCTCTATATATGAGCAGAGTCTGGGTCACATTATCTGAAAATGAAAGATCTTCTTTCATTGTTTTAGCTCGAGCTTTGCCTACTTTCTTATTAAACCTAATAAAGATTTATCTCCTTAATTTTGTTTAGATCAATAGTTTCTTCCTTTTTTAGCAAATATTTCGGTGTCCGTTAGGAATGTTTTAGCTTCATTGTGGAAATATTTGAAAGAATGACAATGCACAACGCAGATTACTTTAATCACTTCCATTGAGAGAATTTAAAAAAAAAAAAAAAACTATTAAAATTGAAGAAGTTTTCTGCAACTGTGTTTGTAATTATTTTGCTATAAGAATTGCCTAGATTTGCTTGAACATTTCTTTTGGTTAGCTGCTAGGAATAATTTTTTCGAACATTCGGATAGCTTCGAACATTCGAAAAGGGAATCTACCTCTCAGGATACCTATAGAATATGATGATTCTGCATTGGATGCTTTATTGAACGAGCCTGAGATTGATAAGAGATATATTTTAACAACAAGCGATTCGGAGAGGAACAATAGCTCGGCTGACAGTAATTCAAGCAGCTCCGATGACCATCAGGTACGTGCAACATACAGTAAGATCCCGGTAAAACCTTCTCATCTAATTTGACAGTCCTATTTTCTTACTCATCCAGAAATTATGGCTTGAAATAGAATATTGTGAAAAATATTTTATCTGTTCAAATATATCGCTGTCAGATTTCACGCACGATTATGGCTTGCAATTTGAGTCTATCGGATTCAAATGTAACATATAAATTCGTAGACTACGTATAAATACAACCTTCAAATTGACTCATCAACTTTCGAAGGATTTATAGACATAATGTGCACGAAGGTTTATATTCATTAGGTGATAGGTCAGGCTGGGAAAACTAACGGTTGGTCTTTGGCCTTCTTACTCATCCAGAAATTATGGCTTGAAATAGAATATTGTGAAAAATATTTTATCTGTTCAAATATATCGCTGTCAGATTTCACGCACGATTATGGCTTGCAATTTGAGTCTATCGGATTCAAATGTAACATATAAATTCGTAGACTACGTATAAATACAACCTTCAAATTGACTCATCAACTTTCGAAGGATTTATAGACATAATGTGCACGAAGGTTTATATTCATTAGGTGATAGGTCAGGCTGGGAAAACTAACGGTTGGTCTTTGGCCGATCTTTGGTCTTTGATCATTGATCAATTAGGCCCACAGAGTAGTGAAAGCAATTCAACAAGGAGTAGATTAATGTATGCGATCTACTGACTAGTTTAAAGTTGATTAAAAAGTCGCAATAGAGGCATAATTTTAAGAGAACTTCTAAAACGTTTCTCATGTTCTTGGGAATTCCTTTGGAAAGGAGGGGGGATGTGAAGGAGGAGGAGAAGGAAGCATCAAAACTAATGCAAAGTAAAGTAGGGTGGAGTGAATTTTTTCGACGACGCATTCCGTTTAACTGAACGTTGCCAATTAAGTCAACGGATAGAATGGTAGCTCATGCCCATGAGGCGGCATCAATTTTCGGCCAAACCCGTACCTGAAAGGGGAATTAGAACAACGAAAGAATTTCTCTTCCCAAATGCCAGCGTGAGGGGAATTGGATGCTTGAGAAATGTTTGGCGTGATGAAAGAGATATGGAAATGAGGGCAAAAAAAACGCATAAAATATTTGCACCACAAGATGTTGTGAATTTTTTGAATTTGAACAAATTTGGGCCAGATTAACAAAGCTTTAGTAGAATGTATAGATCAAGCGATGCATAAATTATTTGATAAAAAGTAAGGGAAGAACAAATCATTCGAAAATTTCTTCCAAATTTCTAAGCGAGAGTTGGCTCATTCGACAGGGCTTGATTTGATATATGCAAAAAACTCCTTAGTTCTTGGTGACGTTTAGTTCTTAAGTGATGGCGAAATAAAAATTCATTTCCTGACTCCTCTTTCGCCCATGACAGCTTCTTTGCATGGACTTGCGGTCGCGTTCTTTCATCTCATCTTTATTTACTTCTATATTTGTATCTCATTGCAGCAAATATGTTTGTAGTTACAGAAATAATGGAAACGAATTTAACTGTGATATATAAATCAAAGAGCGGAGTTCGGAAGATATCTGAGAGTGTTGATCGTTTTCATAGGAAAGTATATGATCTATGAAAACAATGATTCCGTTTCAGTCACTCCCTAGTTCAGAGGACACTAATCAAGAGCAAAATGCTGCATTCAAAGATGGTAATGAAAGACTTACAACGAAACGGAAAGAGGAAATGACTGGAGTGGATGCATTTGAGAGGAGCAATCGAGATAGCAATGATGTCGATCAACGTGCCGATGAAAATAATAATGGCCATCGAGAAAGTGATGAACTCGATCCAGCATCAAAACCTTCAACAAATACACACAAATAGATCCTTCATTTAATCATTTCTCAACGAATACTTTTTACGATAATCAAAATTTTGTTTGCATTATGCGAATAAATCTGTACAATTCGATCGTTTATAATAGTTATAATATTTAAGCGACTATCACTTTGCAATGAAAGTGGAATATCGTTGCATATTTTCAGGATAGCGTTAATAAGGAAATCAATTTCAATTAGCAGAAATTGAAAATTAGAAATTCTTTCTTTGAACTATGCTAAAATATATAACGGTATTGAAAGCACTTATTCTACAAAGTGAAATAGATACCACAAGACTATTGCTACTCCGAATTTTATTTGTCTAAGACGATTTATTTTTTGCCAGTAAAAAAAAGATTCACATCATATACATTACTCAAAAAAAAGGGTCTCCGGATCATAAGATAGCGCAAACAATGCAAAAATTCTTTTCGAAATTAACAGATCGGAATAAAATTTTGCATTAGGTTGTTCAAAAGAAGTTGAAGAAGAGTAATGCGTGGCGATGACCAAACGATTGGATAGATAATTAAGAGATAGTGATGCATTGAATGGAAAATACCTTCAGTAAAATCATTCAATGAACTAACTCCTTAAAATTTTGGGAGGAAAACAGTTGCATTCTCTTATTAGGCTGCTATCCTCCGTTCCTTTTATCGATACATTCGGAAAAAAAGAGTTGTTTTCGCATGTCTGAAGTACTTTATACTGCTACCGTCGCCTATCAAAATTTTTCCCTTGAAAAGCATAGGTGAGGAAACATCAAGCTATCAAAGAAGAGGCATATCAAAAGCACAGTATTTGCTTTTACAGTTCCATCCATTAGATCGAGTGGTTCGATAAAATGCTGACGAATAATAAAATGTACGCAATAAAGCAGCAACATTTTAATTGTAAAACTGCTAGAAATGATTCGCTAAGCAAATCTTCTCAATAATACGTTTGTCAGGTGCTCAACTATCGTACCACTATGACATGCAAGCCGATTGGTTGAAAGGCACATATTTTTTGATGTCTATAATTGACTATAATTCCCCTCGAATTGATAGAAGAACTTAAACTCGACTGATCAGATCATCCTAGGGTGTGAGTTATGCCTAGCAGACTTTATAGCTCCGGTTTTAATGGCTCTAAACGCTGCAACTGTCAAGTAGAAAAGATAAACACAGCAGAACAGAGAAACATCGACAATCACATACGTTTGTATGGATATGACATCACCATAACACAATATTTTCCAAGTTTTTTGTGCGATAAAAGATAATCAGTGATCTGCCAGCCTAAAATTTTGAAGTTTGTTGATCTTGAAATGTAAAAAAAAAACACTCGTTCGAGATCGTGGAAAATATCTTCTTAATAATGAGGAGTTAAAAACGAAAAATGCTGTAATATGATTTCAACTAAACGAGAAAGCAAAGATTACAATATTCAAATATAAACGTTCCAAAGGAAACGTTTCAGCAATAGCGTCAGATATGCAAATTAAAGCATTTTCCAATTTGATAATAATATAATCTTATATGCTAAAATATCCTACATGCTACAGGTATACTTAGGCACACATACAGCATCAGAAGAGAGACACAGTAGGCATGCCGCAATATTAATGGCCTTGTTCGTTTTGAGTAAAAATGTTGAGATACATCTAAATAACGCATTGTGAGGAGAAAACATTTGGAGGCCGAGGCTGGGCATAATTTAAGAGAGCATTGGAAGCGTTATCGGAAGCACTCATAGCCTGAACTAGTATTAGAAAATTTTCTATAACATCCAATTCTTGTAGTAACACGCAATTGATACGAACTGCAAGGTCACGATATACTCGACTTAGAAGTGCCCGACTGAACAAGATTTGGGAAAAGTGACTAGGCACGTTTTGATGAGCGTTAAAACTTTAAAGCTCTTTCACAGAATTATTCATAACCTTAGCCAGAAAAATAAGCTCTTCTGTAATATCAGATTCTTTGATATGGCACTATAGTGGCAATACGCTTTTTTTCCAACCATAAAAGCAAATTGCAAGATCTCATTCCTGTCCTATTAATGTTATTTAAACCTCCGCTAAGAAAGATTATACCGGTGATGCTTATATCGGTTACATTTAACACAATTGATGAGTAGTAGAATGTTAAAGTACCACTGTGAGTTGTAATAGTTGTGATGTTATCAATTTGCCTTCCAAGTTTTTGTTGCAATGTGCAATCAGGATTGAGCAACCAGGATGGAATTCGCTCTCTTCGATGATTCACAATATAGGCAAAGAGTTGTTGATTTATGCATCTCTAAAGAGCTAAATACCGAAGAAAAAAGAATTCGATCTGAGCTGAGGTTATGATTGCTCTTGATGGAGCTTTCAATGTTTTTAAGATATGCCTTGAGTCGACTTTCAATCATTGCTTACTAACGATAAGATTCATTATAAAGCTTTTATTATTGAACAACTATGGCGTAATCGCTCGTCAAGTCTCTCTTCTGCGTGTACATATGTGGCTATGCCGATCCGTTTGTATGAGTTGGATGAATGACTTAGTGCGCAGAATTATGCCAACCACTTATCTCCTTTTCATGTATTCCGATCGTAACCTCAAAATACTGCATCTAAGAAGATATAATGCTTGCGCATAGATGCTATATATTACTATGAGGTAAATTTTTGGCTAGATGAAGTTTGTCCCTTCATCCACTACACAGAAGAAAATCTATTAGCACTCAAAGAAATCGAAGCGATTGATTGCAAGATGTTAAAAATACGACAACATGACTTAAAAAGCAGCATTTATTCAGCACAAAAAACCTAATTAGATGAAATTTTAAAAAATATTTCAGTGAGAGTTTTGCTTTATATTAAACAACAGTAGCAATAGAGAATGATGGTAAAGGACAATAAAGATTCATATCGTTCCGTTCAGAAAAAATGGTGACCCAATACAAAAACAGCACCCAAAAATCAATGACATATTACAAAAGATTGATATTGAAACGGACATGCGGTTAAAACAGTTGAAACCCATAAAAATATAATTCCTCCTATAAAACAAAGATACATCGATATATTAGAGAAGAAAAAGGCATCTGCTGAACACCTCGACGACACGAAGAACGGAGGGAGGGAGAAGGAGGACAAGAGGATACAGGAAAAAAGGCATGAACATAAATGGGAGGAGGATGTGCTGAGGCTATGAAAAAGGCGATATAAACTTTCTAATAATGAAAATGGTGTATCGTTTTCTCGAAATAAGCGAAAAAAGATTTTTTAAGCATCCAGAAATTCAGTGCCATCCAGGGATTCAGCAAACACTAATAAAAGGCATAAGAATATTGTCATTAAATATTTGCAAACAATTAACTATTAAAAAAGTATTTATAAAATTATAACTCAAATCACCGCCTTATTTTAAAAAAAATCAAAAATACGCCCCTAATGGGTAATTGCCAAATGCAATAGCACTCCCATGTAATAGAGAACAATCGACTAACGGTTCAGTGAGGCGCTATGAAGACACTAGCTCGTTTTTGGGTACATATCAAGCTTTACTGCTCCTCACAACGTAGTAGCGTATCGATTATTGGTGATCTACAGCTAATCACATCGTTCAATGATCGATATCATCTAATATTCGAGTGAAACTAACGGCGACTGTGATGTGTTGTCGATCATCAATTCAACGACACTCTATCACATTCTTTTTATTTCGCTTGTGAAGAGATCAGAAGTAGGCCAAGAAGCAAAAACAAGATGGGTGATGGGCCTATTTTTATCATTGTTTGTTGATATGCAACTTATGTAGCGCTATTTCTGGAAGATAATAATAACTGAGACTAGCCCAGCAATTCAATTTTTGAATTACTATCTGATTGAGTAACGGGAGATACCTTAACTTCCGGAAAATATATTTAACTAGATAACTGTTTAAGAATTTAAGAAATTTCTTATCCGCCTTCCACTTGCTGCACCCCATCCCCCCACCCGCTGGCTTTTAGCTGTCTCAGCACTTTCTGATCACGACCAATATAACTTATATATATATATATATATATATATATATATTTAATGCTGAAAATTCCTTATTTGATCGTTTCATTTTTTTTCAACAATAAAATCAAATATAAATTTCTATAGATGAATTTCCTTGCGTCGAGTTAGCAAAAAAAAACATTCAATAGAGGTATATCTCATAATGAATGCAATGCTAACTATGCGTATTCGCTAATCGATGAACAATAGATTGCAATATATTTGTTTCTCTTTAATAACAATATTGATGAATAGGAAACGATTGTAGCACATATCACAATATTCAACTTCATAGATATGCACAAATTGCTAGCGTATTTCACGTAGATACTAAGCACGAATATCATCATTATATCCTTAGAGAATCGTAGAGAAAGGAATATTAACCTCTTCGATTTATATCGTTCTCAAATTTGTAAAGAACGACTCTCGACTATTGTACGATTGCAATGTTGGCCATTGCAAAGATGTGAATTCTTGCATGAAATAAACTGTGCTCATAATAACTGAACGCATAAAAAAATATGAGCATAAAGATGTATTGCAATTGCATTTTGCAAAATCATCACTTCAAGGTTGCAATGCAAACAACAACAATAAAATAACTCTTTCCGATGCAATTTTTTGTGAATAAAAAAATTCGAATTAAAACTGATGAGGAAATTGGATTTTTATGCTGCAATAAATGCAGAGATAAATTATCAAATAGAATAGCTCTCTGATATATATATATATATATATATATATATATATTATATATATATATATATATATATATATAGTGTAATGATGCTTTGCATGTAAGAATACTTACCCGCTGTTGGCTAACAAACAACTTCAATAGTGCACTAAACATCATAAAACTTCATAGAAGACAAACAAGATACATGATACTGCGATCCTATAGAAAAACGAAAAAATGTCTTATCAAAGTGGATTGGAGGGAGTGGAGGAATGGCAACTTTGATACTGAAGGCTTTTTGAAAAAAAATTTATATTCCTTCATTTTGTGGAAAACATTCAACTCATTGCCATTCAAATTAAAAAAAGATGAGAAGGTAACATGGTATAGCGTATCTCTCCTCATTCTCATCCCATCAATAATTATTAGAAGCTCAATTTTATGAGCCATCCACTTGGGAATATACACACGGTAAGTGATCATTCAGGTGGTGGACTCGCAGGTGAATCAGTCTCGGATGGATTCGAATTTATGGCGGGTACCGATGGCAATGGATCTTCCGGAGGTGATTTCTGCTGCTCACTGTTCGTTTTGGTATCTTCATCGATTACTCCCTTCTGTTCTTGTTCTCTATCTCTTTCTTTTTCCTTCTCATCACGCTGCCTTCTATCTAAGCGATCATCACGTTCACGTGAAATTATTCGAGCGCCACGCCTATCCGGAGAACGAATTCTTCTTGGTGGACTTCGAGACCTAAAAAAACATCCGTTACATTTATTTGTACCAATTTTTTTGTGAGCATAATCACGAGAGGTATGAACGTCGAGAGTAAATAATTGCAGAAGAGTACCACAGATACTACGATCATATGCGTTTCTGTTTCCTTCATATAACCAACCGGTTTCATAAATTACTAGCAAATAATAAATATGGAAATAATACGTTTATATTTTAATTAAACCGATCGCTAACAGACATCTTAGAAAGATTCGTTTCTGCACAAAGTGAATGCTATAAAACATGTAATTTTTTGCCGTTTTGCATATATTACGAAGAAGTCATAAAAATCAATCGACGAAAAATGCCCATAATTGCATTATTAATGTTCAGATGTCTACAAGTTGATCTCATGTTCGCAAAGTAATGTGAAGTATAACATAGGTGATTAGAATATGCTATGCGCATAAAATTTCTTTATTCTAGCTACAATGGTTTTCTAAACGTACGTATATAATAAATGCGGATACCGTATTTCTAATTTTATAAGCTCCATAGAGAACAGTATTTGCAACATTCCAAAACCATGGCGAACTCAAAGAAAAGGTTTTTGTTGGAAAGGAGGCGCCATTTATAAACCTTCAAATATGTAAGAAAAAAGATGTTAGAAAGGAAATGGGAGTGGCATCTATTCGAAAAAAATTAGTCGAAAGGTGCGAATCGAGCGATATTTTAATCTATGATCGTTTTGTATTTCTTGAATCGTCAATCACAAGTTTATTTTCAATTTCTTGAATTCAGTGAATCCACACGCGAAATTTGCCACTGAGAGACCACAGGGAGATGGCAAGGCAGATCAGATGGAGACTCCATTAGGGATTTGTAGCTTCTTCCGGATCATGCGAGATAAATTGCATACAGTACCCATAGTTTTTCGCCGTTTATTTTACTTTCATAAATGGAACCAATTAATAGACGAATATGAAAAAACGATCATACGCATAGATATAATGATCCGATAAATCACCCTTCGAAAAACTTTGCATAAAAACACAAAAGATGAGCTAATTGATAGTTAGGAAGGAAGCATACGAAATTCGTCATGCTTTTACTTTATTATATTTTAAGAGTTACATGAAAAAGAATAAAAGAGAAGGCCTACCTGCTCCTACTATGCGATCTTGAACGACTTCGCCGCCTTCTTCGATCATAACGATCGTATCCTCTGCGATCCCTATTATCATAATCACGTTCACGATCGTAGCCCCTCCTTACAGGTCCGTGAGCACCACGACTGAAATCACAACGATCCATCACATTAAATACTCATTGAAAGGAAGGGGATGTGAAGGCCACATGAATGTAGATAGGAATGTCTACAACTATTGTGTGATCTGGTAAAGAGATTACTCCCACAAACAGTCTGAAAAATAAAGTATCCTCTATGAGCTAATCGTTAACACATTCCCTCTCTTCCTAAATGCGGTCCAGCTACTTTGTGAACTGTCAAAGTTGACGGCAGACTGAAAGACAGACACTCATCGCCCAATAACCCACATTAATCGTTATATTCACGGTGACCTCATCGAAAAGGTGTCTGCAAATAGATATTAGTTGTTGGACCATCGCTGATGCAATGATGTATTGTCATTAGTGCACATCGATTCACCTCTTAAGTGACAGGATGCTAGCCATTATTAACAACCTCGTCTGTTGATGATCGTTTATTTATAAAAAAAAAAAAAAAAAAATATATATATATATATATATATATATTATATATATATATAATCTATCCAACAAACAATATCCCCTGCAAAGTTTTTTTTAATTTTAGCAAACACACGCATCAATGACTAATGAGATTGCTTCATCAGTGACGAGATCATTGAGCATCCTACCCAACACTAACGAAATTATATAGGATGAGGAGAGACTTTAATTTGGTCAAAGCTTCCACTCCCCTAAAATTTTTTGGAAGAAAGGTGTAAAGGTGTTTTTTAACCAAGCATGCCTATATGGAAGCAAAAATGCATACAGACATGATAAAATCAAGCGCCTCACTAAGAAAACATGCACAAAATCATGAAAATAATGAAAAACCACATAGCCGCCTCTGAGCACACCTAAAAATCTTTCAACAAATTCAACCACAATTTTTCAGGGAAACTTGATGCTTAAGCGTTAAAAAGTTTCAAGACAACAAAAACCAGCAATCAAATATCCATGCTATGCAAAACAACAAAAATATACACAAATATAACGAACCGGAAATCGATATCACCGGCCGGATAGGGACCCTTCGGAGGGATACCCCGTGGGTGAGGTATAGGCGGTCCATGAGCTCCTCGGCCCGCATATCTTCCGTAATATTCTGGCCTTGTTCCCGCGGTCGGTTCATCACCATGTGCGAAACGGCATCTCGATCCATAGTGACATGCCCCCACGCGATAAAATGTACACTGCTTCACTGCTGAAAAGAGCATGTTATCAATAGATAAGAGAAGACATCATTAAGACGATTGTTTGATGCATATGAGATTCGAAATGATCCCTTTTGGATGCTCATCTACATGAGCCACTCACATATTTCCGTCCCCTGTTCTTGTTTTACAGTTGTGTGGATTCCACTGTATGTAACACAAAGACATATATTCTACTACACAACCAGAACAGTTTCTCTAATCAAGCAGAAGCACAACACTAACGAATTCGTCCATAAGGAGCATAAGAAGCATCAGAAGTTGATGGACCGCTGTGTGGATTCGGATCAACACCAACAGTGGGTGTTACACCAGCCGGTACAGGACCATTGAGAAGTGGTGGCTGTTGTACCGGTAAAGCAAACTGCCCATTGGGTAATCTTGGAGGCATAGGCAACCTATAAATAGCAAATATTTACACTTGCAATATAAAAAATCTATTCATATATGAACATAAACAATTTTGACAAACCGTTGAACAACAAATAACGTATGCTTGGAATTCAACTACATTCTGACATAGTATGACTATTTTTGTACTGCGAAAGACTCCTTATATTTTATATTCCAATGAATTATATAATTTGCAGAATTATTTACACATTTGTTCAGATTGCAATTTTTTTTAAAAGCCCAAGCTTAAGTATTAGGAAACACGGAACAAATAGGCGGGGAATTTCGTATCATCGAGCATCGCTCTAAATCCTGTTTCAATGGCAAATTTTGGGAAGCTTTTGGAAGAAGAATTTCTGTGATCGCATCAACCGTGCCATCCCTTATCATGCTACGATTGCCAATCACATCTGCGGTAATACCTCCCCTACCCGCTCCTTTCTTGCTCTTTTCTCCTCTAAAAACAACACCATTTTTTATTCAGGTAAAATTTTCCCATTTTCAACTGCTCTCCCTTAAAATCATTTGACTCTTTATTTATCCTCTCTAATAAAAAATTACGAATATTTGTAAAGAAAGAAAGCGAACCCAGGTACGAAAGCATTCTGTGATGGTGGTATCGTCAATTGAGCAGCCGATGGCTGTTGTGGAATTGGCGCATATGTGGTTACAGTTGGTGTAGAAGCAATTGGTATTATCGGAATCTGTGGTATCGTTACTGGTGCTGATACTGTTGGAACTTTGTTGAGAATATCGGCTAGATCCGATCCCGAAGAAACAATTCCTTTTTCTTTCAACTGACTCATTAATTTCTGAAAAATAAAACATTTGCATATTCATAAAATTTCATCAAAAAGTTTGAGATATTCAACTATAGAAATTTTGAATAGGATCACTTTAACCTCACTATTTCCCAATTTCTCTCTCAGTACTCAAGACTCGCTTCCCATTTTTTTCCGAAATTTATTAATCAATTATCTATACCTCATACTCCTTGCGTAAATAAATCCAATTTTATGAAATGAACCAAAATCCACCTCTTTCATAATCCATACAAGTATACAAATGTATGAATCGTCCACATAATTTAATCCCTATCATAAGCTTTCTAATTACTATCAGCTAAAATCCCAAAGTCAATAATAATTCAAATAAAATAACACTTTTGATATATATATCATTATCGCGATAGATAGAGATTTCATTATCAAATGAAACATTTTCGCTTATTAATTCAACGAAAATTTTCACTCCCACTTTGTATTCAAGCATTTAGATTTAACCATAAGGACTAACTTCGAAGACGACTGATGGCCGTTTAGCAATGAGGTTGCTAGATGATGGCAAATCAGCAATCGTTAACTCACCGAAAATTGCCGATAAATTTACCTGCAAATATGAATTCATTACTTACCTGTACATCAATTTCATTTGTAGAATTTCCTTTTGATGCGATCGATTGCTCATCGTCGATAATTACGACTGGAGGTGATGACGGTGTCTCAAATACTACCTAAATATTTGAACTCAAGAATGACAACAATATTAGCATCAAAATAACAACGATATCAATAATAAAGAAAAAAGATTCGCATTTATTTTTGTCTCTCATCTATACAAGTTGGACGATCATTACACGTAGTACAGTACTCCTCTTAATAAAAGCCCCTTAACACATATATTTCGTATGCAACCGGAAATTCCATTGCATGAAAGATCCAAATCGACATATTGACATAAATAGAAAACAAAAAATAAAATTCCACAATAGCCTTATTTTAGACAACAACCTCTATCTTAATAGTTCGAAACTATGATATTGCGGCTATATAATTTCATAAAACAAAATATTTTTGACAACATAGGACTTGAGAATGGCCATAGTTCATAATCTAATGGTCATAATGGCCATATAGAAACGATGGTACGGATAATGATGGTCATAGTAGCAGAGCAGTAGTGGCTATAATAGCTGTCGATGAATCTACAGGTCCTTCAATAGTTCTCGTGCAATAATGAATCTTCTTCAATAATATAGTCAGCTCCATAATCTCGTGCAATAAAAAATGTTGAAATTTCTCACTTCAGATTCCTCGTCGGCCATATCGAGTGGAATGATGAGCGGTGCTACTGAATTTATGACAAGCTCTTCATCCGCATCGGCCATTTCCGCTGGCCTTAATGAAATCCATTACTCTAACATTATAAAAAATTGATTCAGATAGCTAAAAAGCAGGAAAACATACCAGGAAGCTCGCACTGCAGGTTCAAAAATTGTGAATATGCGAAATAATGTCTCTATTTTTTATTTACTTGGCAGCTCGTATAATTTATCCTGGAAAGCTTCATTTTTTTGCAGCCCCACCGAGTCTATGAACTCTTTCGAGATTGATGGATCCCCACGAAATATGATTAAGCTTTTCAATCTATTGTATATATTATAATCACCAAATTTCTTATCTCTAGCCTCAGTGGTTACAAAGCTCAAACCGTCCAACAGATAAGTAGGCAGATACATATTCACATATGTGCAGATGCTAGCTCGTTAAACGGCTCTTTTTCAGCTTAAATTTGCGAAAGCGCATAATAGAAAGAATAAAAGCCGGAAAAAAATAGAAACAATATAAACAGAAGATAGGCAGCGTGATCACTAAATAGTCACAATGCTTTAGATACTCATAAATCAACAAAAGTATTTCTCTATAAACAAAAAATTACACCTAGAAAGGTTTAATGTTGAGCAAATGAGTTAATGATTAGTTAGAAGTATACAACAATACCTCACAAATATAAGGGAAAAATAATTCAACCAAAAAAACCTCTATTTCAATTATTTGAGCATGGTAAATAAATAACCGGTGGTAAAAAACTAACCAATGAAGAGTAAATAAATCGAACGAGCAAATGCAAGTTTTAGAACCAATAAATAATTCAAAAAATTGACGTATAGAAATGATTCGAAAATGCTTACATTGATGGATCATAGAATGGTCTCATAACGGTCTTCTGACGTTCCTCTTCAATCTTACATGCTATACTTTGTGATCCACGATTTTCGAATATTTTCGCATTATCCACCGGCACTAATCTCCACTGAAATTCGCAAAGTTCACATATCATCCAAAATCACACTCTCTTATCAATAATACTTTGAAGTCTGATAGCTTATCATCTAAAATCACTTTCTTATCAATAACAGTTTGAAGTCCACCTCTAATAGCTTATCATACAACGTCACTTTGTTATCAACGATGGTGTAAACTTCTCTTTCAACAGCTTCTCATGCAGAAACCTACTGTTATCGTTGGTACTATAAAAACCCTCATCTAACAAAAAAATTCCATTTGAACAAACACATCGATGCTGCATCAAGCTTTACAACCGATCTAAATGTGCCCCGTGTCACACCCACTTAATGCATAACACATCGATATTGGTGCAAAGCTGTTGCTTGTTGCTGATATCTGACTAGTGCAACAACTCGAGCAACGTTGTTGCACTGGTATTTCCATCGTTAATTTCGCCAGATTTGTCCACATCCACATAGCATACGACCTTTGCAGATTCTACTATCTGGCAAATTCCACATAACAGCGATACCCAACATGAGCCCATCCATTACTAATCACCAACACTACCGATGCGCTATGATCACCAAACCAACACCACCTCTTGTATATGGTAAGCAACGAACCGGAATTAGCGTTTTTCCTTCATCGGCGCCCGTATCCATTCCAAAATCGTCGGCGAATAGACCACGTTGCTCTTTCATAAAGCTGCGTTCTCGTTTCATTTCAAGGTGTTTCATATCTTCCGATGATAGCTTACTCACATTCACTGTAAATAAATTTGTTAGTAATTTTTTGAGTCTTCAATTCAAATATAGAAACGAATAAATAATAAGGCGTACTGAAGTGAAAACTTTCTGAATAACCTCTCACACTAAACGAACTAAACAAAAACCCCTTCTTCCTCTCATATATTCTTAACGGAACACACCAAAATATTTTTGTACAATTACAGATGGTTTTTTTTCGGAATATTTCGAACACTGCGTTTAAGTTGTTTTAGATTAGAAAAAATTCGAAATTTCGCTTTAAAAGTGATGAGCGTCTCTACTGCTACTTCCCTTTTCTCGATAAATCAATATTCCCCTCTTAAAGAGAACATAAAAAAATCTCCCCTCTCTCCCCCGAAGGAATGTACCGATTACGATCTCATAAGGCCTACTTCTTTCGCCTTCTTCAATTTCAAAATAGCGGATTTGCACAAGATCTGCGCCCTGCTCATCAGCAAATCGAATTCTTCGATTGCCGATAGGTGTTACATCCGGTTCTGTCGCTTCGACCATCTTCGCCAATTCAACGGTATTATTCGCCTCTTCGTTCCTGTCTTTGTGCAGCGATTTCGAAGTATCACTATAGAGACCCTCCTACAACAACATTTACTCTATAGCTCCATCACTCAGCCACATTATATTACTGCAAATATGGAGTTGAAGAATAATAGTCAACAATTTGCAGTTAAATATTTAATGTGTTTTTCTGCAATTGTCTACTCCTAGGCAATTGTAATTTTAAGCAAGGGTCGGTTATTGGATTTGATAGGCATAATCCATCGACACAAATGAATCTCGCATGTGCTTTCGATTTGGCTCATATTTCTGAATGAATTAAATAAATTTGAATTTTACGCATATTTCCATAATTAATACTCAATTATCCGCCAAGGAATTACTTTNTAAATTTGTTTGGAAACAACGAACAAAGTAAAGAAATAAATAATAACTAACCATAACACTTGGCATAACGGATTGTGTTGGAAGTGGTTTGGCGGCAGTGAACATCACCTTCTTCTTTGTTGACTTTGCATTAGCCTTCTTATTTCCTGGTTCCATTAGGGCATCCATGAACATATTACTCGCCATCACTCCTAAAAAAAACTCCCACTAAGAACCTAGAGAAATGATGAATTTCTGGATGTAACGCCATGATCTGATAGAAGTTTTCGCAGAAATCAAATGTAACAATTATCGCTATCTGTATGCATGTGTCTGTGTCTGTCGGCTGAAGTGACTGATAAATACGAGTTCCTTAACAAATCCATGTGCACATTTTATCAGAATTGGCTGCTCACTCCATATGCTGTCAGTGAAAACAATTATGCGGGCAAATATGAGGAAATGGAATGAATGATCTGATGGATTGGCCAGCATTTCATGTTAGTGCAAGAGGTATGGGACGAAAATAGAATGGCTAATTTTTTAGATACTATTAAGAGGGAACAGAGTGCATAAATTCAGAATAAGGTACGAGCAATCTTCAGTTGGCAAGTCTCATCAAGCTTCAACGGAATATTCCTGCCGGACGTGAGGAAACCTACTTGGAGTTGGTGTTGGTTGAGTGATCTTCTTTTCGGATGGTGGGATCGAAGTAATTGGTGGAGGAACGTTGCTCGTTGAAGGAACTTTCGATGAAGTTGCATTCTTTTCTGCAATAAACAAAAAAAATATATATATACAACCAAATTTAACCTATAACAAAGCCATTCTTTTAGTTACAACATTTACAGAAAAACGACCAGCAAACAGAACTTATAGGTCCTTGGCTTTTTCTCACGGTTTTACACATCCAGAACTTTCAGCCAACTTCATTTACTAATGGAATGCATTGTACTTCCATAATAATGCGGAAGTATTTAGGTATAAAGCAATGGATTAACAGCCATATATAGGTTATATGAGAGGATTGGTTGCGCGGTGCAGAGTATCTGTAAAAGTCCCTAAAATCTTTTTTTTATGCGAACTTGCATAGGAACTTCCCTTTAACGAGAAAGAAAGTGGTTTGCAATTCAAAAATAAAAACAAAGCAAATCGAAAATCGATATGACGTTATCAAGGAGCACCGACACTAGCAAAATGACTCCGAAAAAAAAAGAAACGAAATATACAAAAATATGCAACGGACAAATTTTATTCTGAATGCATTAAATTCGATTAATTTCTTTAACTAATTATTTTCAACTTCATTAAGTATAATGAGGACAATAAATTAAACTGAATATAATAGATTTGTTAAGGCAACAAAAATTAAAGCATTTAAATAAAAATTTTAAGCACCAATGAAAAATTGAATCATATATTTCAAGTGCGCTAAATGATGATGATGTTTAAATTAGTATAATAAAGAAGGTGGGATTTATCTATTGCATGAGATAACTGCATAGCACAATTTGGATTTATTTGAGTGGAACTATCAAAACAAAAATGTAGCCTTAGCGAAAGAGGCTGAAAGAGCAGCAATAAACCTCAGTTGACTAATCACTCCAACCTTCTTTCCGTCTCCTCTCCCCCTTATGAACACAATTTTAATCGAATTCCATCTTTTTTCCCAGAATCGAATTTCATTCCTCCTTTTAAATGGCTGCACAAATTGCGTGCATACTTCGTACCGCATTTTATATGAACCACATGTTATGACATTAACAACTAACCAGCGCGCTTCTTTGCATCAAGAGTGCCCTTACTTGGTAGGCTAGTTCTTTTCTTAACGGTCGTATTTGCGCCACCCGACTTGCCCGATGCTGTTTCATCCGAATCACCTTCCAATCCTGAAACATCCAACTCACTCAAACCTATAAATCACTCATCCTTCAAACAAAAACCTATAATCACTCGAAGATGAATAAAAAATAAAAATTTTCGGGAAAAACGCCCTCAACGGATGAAATACGTAATAGCAGTGTGCTCATCGTATATGCCATACAATGTCAGAACATCAGCATTCCACTGGCTGCTAAACGCAACATCGATGTGGACTTTGTGATTCGAACTAGTGATTTGAATATCGCACATGAATATTAGTATTTCGCACTATTTTATTTTGATTACTCTTCTCTCTAACATTAATCTAAACCCTTTATATTCTTTTACGGATGCCACAACCACTCTTATGTATTAAGTTGCTGCATTCGTGTCTTCTAAATTAGACGTACCCTTTTTTCTCTTTGTATGAATGAATGAATGATGAGATGACAAAATGTTGAACGAATGTGTTGTGAACGCTATGAAATAGGACACCAAATAATAGCAACCGGAACGGATCGATACATGATGTGCACCTTTTAAGAAATAAAATTTCTAATGCGAATCGAGAGATGAATGAAAAAGCGAAGAACAAGTTTACATCACTCTAAATGAATTGTCTGTGCGCTGATGACGCAATACAACAATTGCCTTTCATTCTTCTGTCCTCCCTTAACCCTTTGGGCAAACTCATCACTCATTCCCGCTCGTATCATCTACTTTGCCTACGGGAAATTTACAAACACCTCTTCAACTATTCTAACCAACTTCCACATTTATAGAACTTAATTGATATATTTGATGTTAGAGCAAACTCATCTCGCGCTTTACAGCTGAACAAATTTCTATAATATTGTGAATTATGCCTCTGGTTTAAAATCTGCTCTACAGTTTTATGTTGATAGTCGACATGCACCTACTTCCTTTGATGCCCGAATTTATTCACATGAAACTTATTGGCACTATTACTTTTTCAATGCAGCAATTTATAGGGTGTTAATATTTCACGTAGAGACGATGTTCAACCTCTGCGATGATGAAGAGAATTCATTCGCTGCATTCGTTTCACTTTATGATTGAACAAGTATTTCTTAAATCTAATTGAGTTCATTGCCCATCAACTTACAAACACCAACCACTTCCGATGCTCACTTGTATGATATTGTTCACAATTTACAAGTGAAGATGTTTGCATGAATTAACAATTGCTCATTTGCATATTCTTTTGTTGTATTCCAGCCGGCATCTCACAACGCTCACCAAATCCTCATCGTCAACATTCGATGCGTTGTGTCATCATATGTGATGAAAAAAAAAATCACATTTTTTTTGTCTTTATATACAAATAACAAAAGTACAGAAAAAGATTTTCTATCTGCTCAGAAAAAAAGAGTTCTCAATAATTTCCTCTCTTACAATTTTCATAAATAAAAAGGCACAATATACATGAGCACACTCCGTACAATCATCCGTTGAGAGCGTATGAGATCCATTACACCTGAAATTAGCTACGGTTACGTATAACCGACGCCTCTTTGACGAATGCTTTCAATACCTTTCAAGAGCCATCCGATAAACTCGTGATCGCTGCGTATTTTTTTGCTGAACTTCAACCAACGTCACACAACTCACCAAATCCTCTTTGTCAACGTTCGATCGGTTGTGTTATCATAAGCAACAAATTTCGAAAATAACCAAACATAAAAACCAATGTAAAAGTTTTTTCTTCAATAGAAATTCTGCGCTCTATAGCAGACGAACTATTCATCGATCCTATCAGTGGAACAAAGTGTGTTCCATCAATCCCCCTCCCCCCGATGTTTAATTACTGCCCTTAATCCTAAATAGTACACTGATTAGAATAATTCAAATAAGATGAATTACATAGCTTTTGCCGTTCTCCAAATGAACGATTCCTGCGATCAGCTTTTCATCGGGCAAAAAAAAATAAAATTAAGTAAATGAAATATAAAAGTTTTTAATACAGAAAAATCCTTGAAGAAGTCAAATGCATCGTTCGAAAAAGGTAAATATTTTTTAAAAACAACTCATCGTTGAGAAAAATTTCATTGAATTCACATCTTTATGATCGTATTTTTTCAATACCTGTAGAACGGAATTTCGCCATATATGTTCTCGATCGTTTAGGACGTTTATCCTCTCTACGTTCTTGTCCCAACTTCTCAAACATATTAAATTCGCTCAATTTATTCGACGCCTTTGGAGAGGACGATTTATCGCTCTTTTCCCCTTTTTCAGTTCCACCCGTAGACTGAGTCTTTTTTGCACTTTCGGGTTTTACTGCGACTGCTTCGGATTCAGCCGTTGTTGACGAATCATTCTTCGATTTCTGGACAGGAGCTGAAATTCTCGATGTTTCTGCCTTTTGGGAATCTTCTAGACCACCCGCAACTTCTTCTCCTTCATTCCGTTGCTCCGTACTTGCAGGATCGCCTTCTACACTGGACTTTTGAGTGTCACTTGCAACATTCTGATCCTCCGGCTTTCTTTTTGCATCAAGGCGAACCTTTCGTGGCTCATTGGTTTCTTTCGCCTTTTTCGTAAACCTTGCCGATATATCCGAAGATTGAGATTGAGGATGAGGAGTCTTACGCTTCGCTGAACCCACTCGTTTTGGTTCCTCATTTTGCACTGCTGTCGACGGTGATGCTATCAAATTCTTCCAGCGTAATACCAAATCACCAGATACCTTGCGCACATCTGAAATCACTTCAATAAAATATCACTCAAACATTCTCGATCAAGTGCTTTTCGTGGTATAGCTGGTATAATGGGTTATGCATTCGAAAACGACGATGCACAACTCCATTCACACGGTAGATAACTCCATTTTTCGACATTTTTAGCCAGAACTTAATCAAACAAGCCTAATATAGATAAAAAGCTAGAGAAAGAACTTTGCAGGTGTGACTAGGTAAATCTAAGTGAGTTTGCGGTTTAAAGGTCGACAATTTCTGCGATTCCGCTGACATTTTGCTAAGAATTTGCGGTTTAGTCAAAAACACTGACTATGCCCATCTTTGCATGAAAACATTTTTCCAATGTTCATGCTTTTCGATGAAAAAGGATACATCACCACCAAGCTAAGTGCAACAAGAAACCTAGTTGCGAACCAAGAACGGAGCTGACTTTGTGTCCCTTATTGGGTACGCACCACTACCGTACTCTGGACTGCAAGCGAATACTAATGTCCATCACAGAAACTCGAAAACTTTTAACAGAACCATGCAATTTTTTCCCATCATTCAATTCAGAATGTCAAATAATGTTCGCTATGCAAAATTTCAACTCGACTGAAGAAGGCGAAGATTTCAACTCTGCAAAGATTGCAGAGAACGATATCCCACCCAGCAAGTGCACTTCCCATCTTTCAACTGAGCTGGAATTTTGCACTGGGATATTATTTGATACTCTGAGTTGAATGATGGAAAAAAGTGCATGTTTCTTCCACAGATATTCTGTTTCTGTGATGGGCATTAATATTTATTTGCACAGAATGCAGGGTACGGTAGTGGTGCGTACGCAAGTGGAGTACGAATTCAGCTCCGTTCGCAACCAGGGTGCCATCGTTCTATGCAAGGTACTCCTTAGTCGATTTAGTCTAACTGAATTAGGACAATGATGGGCAGGACACTAGCAGTAGCAGACTAACTGGGATATAAATGGTGACCTCTCCTTGGATTAACCTAACGCTCACTAATAGACAGTCGGCAACTCCAAGACTGAAATATAAAACGACAAAAGTATCAACTAACCAATATCGACACAAGTTTTTGATAGTTTCCGCACAAATTTTGGTGTATCGTTTGCCTGTAGTAACTCGACCGTGAGATTCGCCTATAATAACAATAATATTTCCACTACAGTTCCATGTGAACGTCTCACATAAGTTTTTCAATCGCTCGCATAAGCTAACAGATCAAACGATTGTGCAAACTTACTAAATTTCTCTGCATAATGAATTATGATCGCTCGTTTGTACTCTCATCATCAGCGTTTAACACCACTTTGCCCTCTTCCTTCCCCACCATCATTTTTATTTTTTTACTACAACGCATCTTATACGTAAATCTAGTTCAAACTTTAAACATAGATATCACTAACATCACTAACTCAAACTTTAGAAAAACTGTTTTTGAAAATCGATGAAGATAGAGTAAAATCGATGTACAGGATGAAGTGAACGATGAATAAAAATATAAAATCGATGAATAAAACAGATATAACTTGAAAACCATCGATCCCTTCAAAGTGCATAGCGCAATATCTTATCTCCCTCAAACGTTGGCCACTCGTTAGTAAACGAATTATTTATAGCGACACATCAGCAAAACTAATTTAACGCTACTGCAGAAATTCAATGATCTTTATATTCACCAAGTCGACAAACGAACTGGCCATCAGCAATGAAGCGTGAACAAATGAACAAAGAGATACTGCATGCTTGCTGGGTTGGCAAAAGTTGCAAACGATAGGTCAAAAACTCACATTATTCAATTGAAAGGTCAATTTGTAAAGTTTTTTGCGAATAAATTCCGCTATGTAAGCGCATTTTTGAACAAAAAAAATAAAAAATAAAGTAAAAGAAAATTTGGTTACTAAAGTTTATTGCAGTATTCAAATGTCTATCCAACTTTTATGTGCAAATTTTACGAAAAATAATGATAAACTATAAGTTTTTCAGATTTGATTTCTAGATCAGAACGCATCTTAGATCAAACAATACAATATTCTAGGCCTATCAACACGATTTACGATCACAAATTCTCAGGTCTATCAAATATTTGCAATATTGATTGATCAGTTCATCAAAAACATTCCAACGACAGAACAACGTAAAAATACTACTTTATCTCAAAACGAATTTTTGAAACTACAAAGAACGGTGATAAAGCAATGTAACAAAATAAATGAAAGTTTCAATTTGCTTTGGTGTATTGTGTTTTCAATGTTGTATTAATAACAAAGTAACAAATAGCTTGCGAAAAAGTCACATTCAAATAAGATAAAGAGATAAAATTTCCACAAAGAGAATATTGTAGAAAGAATAAAGTGCCGGAGTTGGTGTATTAAAAGAAAAAACATTAAAATAGATTCTTTTGTAATTGAGCAGAAAATTCTTTAAACATATCCAATAGGATTAGACAATTTTAACTCTAATAAAAGTTAGTGTATCAGACCAACGGAACAGAAGGAAGCATAATAACAGCAGTTATTTGAATGAAGGCTGTCCCTTCGATTTCAATAACTGATGAATAAAAAGTAATACGAGAAGAATTAACATAAATAACTGGAACATCTGATGGTTACTAATATTAGCCGACGCGAAAAAATCAGAAAAATCTCGAAAAGCAATTATAATTTCTAAAGAATCCCCATTTTATGAGAAAATCCAACCTGAGCACATTGGCTGAGGAGTAATTTTAGTCGATTCCAATCGCCATTCCTTTCGGCAGTTTTCAACCAAGCGCCCATTTGTTTCCAACCAGCTAATGTACCGAATCGCTGAATTGCGCCTGCTTGTGCAGCCACTGTCGAACCACTAAATTTATACTCTCTATTATTATCGCATTTCACTTATCGACGATAGCAGCTAGAAACTTACTCATGCAAAATTCAGAGAATCAAAACAACAACAACAACAACAAGTCTTCGGTAATGGAACTTTCTGAAGATATTAGAAAGCCTTGATTAGCTTACGATGTTTTATATATCAACAACAGCTGAAAGATAAATTCAGAACGTGAGCGCGAAAAAGGGGTGGGAAGTCAAAGTGGAAAGAAGGAGTGTGCCCAAAAATTATTTCTCCTCTCAAAACGATGAAATGAGAAGTGAGAAGGTATTTGGGCAAATATCGATAATGAGAGTTTGTTAGACGTTGCATACCTATATGTGGAGAAAATACAGAATGACAGAATATTAAATATTAGATGATAGGAGTGGAAATCCCAGCAGATGGATGATAACGGCCCTCTCTTCGCTTTTTTTTCAAATTTCAACGCCACCAATCTCCACTCTCCACCCTTCCTCTCTGCAGATTTCCGTTAAGATTTTCAAGAAAAAATTTTACTCCTGAAGCTATCCCCCAATCTTTCAGTGCCTTTTGAAAATTTTTTTTCTACGGAAATTCAGCGTCTCCTGCTACACTACAGAGCTCGAGATCAAAAAACAATAAATAAACCTGATCTGTTCAGAGCGTCTCTGGCCGTCTTCAGCACTAGTAGCTTTCTTCTTCAATTTCCCGGATGTCGATGTCACTTGCACTACTGTAATCTGGGATGATGGTGCTTGGAGTGATGCTTCCTGCTGGATGTGCGCCGCCTGCAAAAAACGATTCTTCCTCATCAGTACATAATCACATCCTTCATTCACCTGTTTGCCACGAGTACACTCCTTATACGAATAGGATATCTCGAATTGGGCATATAGGACAAAATGGACTCTATAATAAACCAGCCCTCTCCTTCACCCACCCAAAGAGACATGTGAGGCTAATTTTTCAGTGAAGTTTTTGTACTACACAGATTATTTAAAGTCGATCTCCACTTTTTTCAAAGTTATTGCATTACTTACAAACTAGATGAGAACATGAAGCCTTTACTCATCCTTCCGCCTACGGTGAATTTCACTAAGGAAATGCTGACAACGCAGATGGCCATGAAAAAAAATCTTTAAAAAACTACTCAGCACCTGCTCATTTCATTTGTTCGTTCAGCGAGGAAATTTTTTTTCTCTGCTCCATATATGCACACATGCATGCTTATATATATATAAGACATTTACATAGCAAAGAATAATTGGGGAATTTCTACGCTTAGCGACACCTGAGAGACAGACGGGCAAAGTTGATAAGACTCGAGTAAAAAGGACCTAGTTATTAGGCAATAGGGAAACAACTGTTGAAAACTTTTGCCTTCAAATGTTTACAGCACTATCAATCAAGTTGCTGTTCCACACCAAAAAAAAGTAACAAGAAACGAGACTATCGGAAACAGCAAGCTTCCTATATAGAAATAATTTGGAAACATTTATGTTAACTTCATTATGGAATTGATTCGTGTTGTTTTGCGTTATTCTCAGTACGCTGATGATAGCTCGAATACTTACCGCCGTTTCAATATTAGCTAGCACAGGTGTGGGTTGCATTTCATTAAGTACCTCGTTGCTATGCACATAATATTCGCGTGCAATTGTTCTGACCGGATGTTGTTGGATCGTACGACCTGGAGACGCCAAAGCGTATGCGTACCTCGGTTGCCCTGATGCATCCGCCACACGATAGATCTGCAGTTGTTCCTACACCAAAAGTGCTGATCCATTATAATGCCAACACTCAAATACTGCTCTTTAACAATGATGGGAAATAAAAAACCTTTCTCTCTCTTTCATTCATAGATTTGATTGGTACCGGAAACCGAGAAGTGAGCAACTTTCTAGGTTTTTCACCAGACTAAATTACTCTGCCTCTTTCTTACACATTACATCATTTGGCCATAAATGGATCTGGCACATCCTAACAGTGACGGCTATAGTTTTTAAGACAGCGAAATGCATTAGAAGCTGTTCCTTATTTATTTTGCAGTGAGCTCATAGACTTATCTCGAACGCATCTACACATCGAATTTCAAGTACAAATGGTTATCTAAGACATTTAAAATGTAGTTTTGTTTATTTATTTTATATTTTAAAGAATTAAAGCCAGCTGCCTCAACATATTGGAAATCGCTGAAACGAAAACAAGAAGCAGCATGCGGTTGGTAATAATAAACCGATAAATGTTTCCGCCATAGTATAATGACAAATGAATGTGATGATGCACACACATAAGCATCTAGCATTACTCTTTAAGAAATGAAATCATAAGAGAGGCAAACCGAAGCAACAAGCACAACAAACTTCAACAAAACCACTTCTACTGTAATTCCTCTTTACGCATGCATATATGCATCGTTGTATTGAGTTAGCATCGTACCATAGTTTATTGATTAAGTGAAGCGTTATAAATGATCAAATACAAATTTTTTACGAATAAAATGGAAAAAAGCGGGTTATTAGTTGAATAAATTTTTGCTTCTTCTATGAGCTTATTTTTGAGCGAATAATTAAAGTCGTTAAAACATCCTAAAACACGTTTAATGTCTCTCTCACATATACCATTACCAGTCGGCTCTCTATAACACAGAGAGGCACTTCAATATACTACTATTTGTACGTATAGAATTAGAAATATAAGTCTTTGCTGAAAAAAATATGCAATGAGCATTTTGAAATGAACTTGTAATATGCAATTTTGAAGAGCACTAAACGTCACTCAACAAATATTTGAATTATAGGTGTCATCAGAAATGGAAAATATTATATAAATGTTATTTGAGGGTATTTTATAAGGAAATTGAATAGAAAGTGCATTTAAACGACTGGAAACGCATCCATATTCTACTTTTTGGATAATATTTCTTGTCACTCACTTTATCCGTGCAATTCGTTCGTTTTCTAAATTCAAGCATTCTGAGTGCTGACAGTGAAATCAACGATCAATCCATAAAGCACAAATACACAACAACTGACACAAGCATGCACCCAGTTGAACAGTTAATGCAGTCGATACCACAATCATCGTCTTCCATCATACACCTCTAGATGTCGAAACAGTTACTTGCATATGCACTATCTAAAGAAGGTTAGCCGTCTTTAAGGCAGCGTATTAAAGCAGTAGCCTCTATGTTCTGTTTGCCCAATACCCGTCTGCATTCTATCCGGCTTCCTTCTTGTCATTTGCTAGCTATGTTTGCGTTGTCAAGGGAGTCAGCACCTCAAGCAAAAACCAAGCAGCTAGTCGGCATTTTGAGTTCCTCTGCTGAAATACTATTAAACAGTCAAAACCATTGCCGATAAAATTGAATCCACGTTGAGGAGCATGCGCAATCCAGGTCGCAATTCTAAGCTTGACCTGGTTGATAAAAAATCGTGCCTAAAGAAAAATGAAAATGCGCTCATAATAAAAGAAGCAGCGCCATGTAACACAGCATACAGAAGTAACATCAAGCACGTCAACCCACATGCCACTTGCTGCAGAAAAAGGAAACGTAGCCTAGGCCAAGCACTTAGCTCGGAACCACATCGGAAGGTATGGTCAAGTTGGACCGAGGGAAAGGAACAAAAAGAGTACTTGGGCATAACCACCCCCTTCGCACTTACCCCCATCTTTCCATGCGAATGGCTCCTCTCAGTCTCCCAAATCTTGTGCCTGAGGATGGACCAGCGACTTCGTGGATGGCCGAAGCCGCCGTCTCTCATTCAACGAAGCCTGCTAGATTTTCTTTCTGGCCGAGCCTAGCCCAACATCACACGCTTAATTCTAGCTGCACTTCTTGGACTTAATTAGCAATAGTTTAAATGTTATTTTCTACAGATTGTTTTTTCATCGCAAAGACGTAAAATTCGCCTTGCATGAAGGTGAATATGAAGGCGTTTGCAAGGTTGGCAAGTATGGAGATAGCTTTCAAGCGGATAACAAGCCATAAGGCAGTCCCATTCAATGAAGGTCGACGAAGAATTACACTCCGACAAGCAAAATCTAACAAGAATGGAACATCTAATCGACTTATCAACGGATGTCGCATAAGGTCCTTGCAATTGGCATGTTGAAAATAAACGGGGGCATATCGGCCAGGCACATTTCCAAAGTAGCAACCCTCCCACGGTCACAACACTGCTGAGACAAAATAAAGAAATGTATACCCACGCATACCTCCTTGTCTATACCTATTATACCTAAAGTCCTCGTGAGCAAGCACTTCTCAAAAGACAACAAAGGATTCCCAGCCTTATTGAAAAGGATGCTTGCCAAATTCAGATTCGATGCTGCCGAATGATACGTCAAAAAGGCATTTTCACCTAATTTGTTTCAGCAGTGACATCTCAAATACTTTTTAACAGAGGAAAGGCGAAATTATTGCCTAAAATAAGGCAAAACATGATTATCATATTATGGCCGTATTCCTCCTCCCCACTGAGGTTGTAGCTCCCTCTTGTTTCCCTCACTTCCAACTAGAATGAAAGCATCTGATCAAAATATAGGAGATCGATGTTTACTTCGCTATGGAACAACACTACTTCTTGCAGAAATTCCGATCGCCGCAATCATCGTTCGCGTAAATCATTTTTCGTTTATTCATGCGAATACTTTTTGTTCTCATAATTGTTTTGCACAAATGACGATTCGCTCTTTCGTTTTAGCGACTTGAAGAAAACTTTCACAATTCCGACTCCATTTTTTCGATGATTCGCGATTTCCGAATAGATTTTAAGCACCACATAAGTCGAACAATGTTCAAAAATTTGGTTTTTCTCATGAAATTTACTGTCAGATGGGCAAATACTGCGTGATTACAAGTATAGTGCTGCAAGGTAACTCAAAAAAAAAATAGCGAATGCTTCGAAAATATTGCATTTTCTCATGCAACTGGACGTCAGCACTTCTTCAGCGTTGATTTTGCAGATATCATCACAAACGAACTCGCCCCATCTGCAATATTGACTGCAGTCGTTGAAAACTAACCTCTACCATTCTCACATGAAATCGTCGCTTATAGAACTTTTTCTGTGATAAATAAAACATTGTTACTTGCTAATTTAACTAACTGAATATGGTATTCTCAGGTTGCATTACCATACCCACATCGCCTCTGTAGATCATCATGAGAAACACCTAAATACATCTCTGAGACTAGAGAAATAAAAACTGCTATATTCTACTTTGAACATGGAACAACGCATAGCTCAAATAAAAAAAAATAGCGAATGCTTCGAAAATATTGCATTTTCTCATGCAACTGGACGTCAGCACTTCTTCAGCGTTGATTTTGCAGATATCATCACAAACGAACTCGCTCCATCTCTAACATTGACTGCAGTCGTTGAAAACTAACCTCTACCATTCTCACATGAAATCGTCGCTTATAGAACTTTTTCTGTGATAAATAAAACATTGTTACTTGCTAATTTAACTAACTGAATATGGTATTCTCAGGTTGCATTACCATACCCACATCGCCTCTGTAGATCATCATGAGAAACACCTAAATACATCTCTGAGACTAGAGAAATAAAAACTGCTATATTCTACTTTGAACATGGAACAACGCATAGCTCAAACACAAGAAATGAACACAACGTGAGCGCTGATATAGGCACTGTAAGAGAAGCACTGTGAATGCACAATCAAAGGCCACCAAGAATGCGATCGATATTTGCGTATGCAACAAGAATATGATCTAAAGCTCGATAAAATATTGCCGTCTCTATCATACATTGACGACTTTCTTCGGATTATTTGCAATGAATGTTGGGATAATGCTGCTCACTTCATATCGTAAAACCCCTCCTTCCTATGAGAAATTCTAAGAATTGCTATAGAGATGGATCTACATCGTTCTTATCGAATTTTTGTTAATCCTCCTTCCTAAAACAGTTTCAGCTTATTCGGTTTGAAACAAGGAAGGACACTGAACGACAGCCACTTTTGTTCAAATAAATTCGACGTTTTGCATCCTTTTTCCTTTAAAGCAGTTCGGTAGCTTCTTCCATCATCGTTTTCTTTATTGTTCTACAACCTACCTGGATAATGATATTTCAGCATGAATGATTTCTGATTTAGATGCGAAATTCATTAAACAAATCAAAAACTTATGAAGCATCTTCATCCTTGTCGCCCTAAACATGTATCAGGAATCGTTTATATTTGTCTCCGAACTAATCCAAAATACTTTCAATAAATCAATCATTGTCATCAATCCACATTTGCTTGTTGATATTTCATCACTGATTAATACGATATTGCTTGGAGGAATTCATCCAAAATGGCGAGTTTTCATTTCATCCATTGCGATAAAAAAAAACGTGTATATGAAAGAAGTATGTGAATGTGCGGAAAAGAAGTGCTTGTAAAAAAAGTGCCATGCAATGCTGTTGAAACAACGAACAGCCGAAATGCCACAAAAGGCACGCATTTTGAGAGTGAATAACTTAAGCGCAAACATACACCATAAGATAAAAACCCCAACGAAAACGATGATCATTCGAGTAGAATGATTCTCGTTTCATTCATTTTACTCGAGAACAGAATAAGACAATAGCATTTGTATTTCCTCGTATCTTTGTTAACAAATCACTTCGAAACTATGTGAGCGATGTTTATTTGTGCCATATTTGCTGTATATTCGTTGTTTTTATATTAGTAATGCTAATGAGTGAGATGTGGCCATTTAAGCACAATAAATTTCATGACGGTTTGGCAAACGCTTTTTAGTGTGGCCCTTAGTGACAGCCACACCCTTTAATGACAGCCGCAACCTTTAACAGTAGTCCACGTCAATACGATGACATCATGTTTGCGAGAATGTGAATGATTATTAAAGTTGGTGTTAAATTTAAAGTTAATCACAAAACATACCTTATCGTTGCCATACTTAGGCACTTTATGAAATATATCGGCATTTTTTGTTATCAATTTACTTGTACTGTATTGGAAGATATGTGAGCAAAATTATGACCAGCACAAATTGCCGTACATCAACGATCGCACCGCAAAATTTGCATAAGATGATGGCTACGTTTCACAAATTACTCACTATTCATAGGTAAAATATGGAAGTTTAAAATTGAGAGGGATTATTACCCTATTGCTTTCATTTGAAACCACTCTTGGTTCGGGAAGATTTGGTTGTTGGTATAATTGTTGATGTTGTTGCTGCATTAATGCCACTTGTTGCGGTTGTTTTAAACCGCTCGAAGAATCTGATGAGCTGCTCGGTCCTCTCTCCTCATAGAGTGATGAAGTACCAATAGCAGTCGACGATGTTGTATACATTTGACGACCTCCAAACGCAATAGGTGTTGCACCAATCGCGTAGTCGTGATGTGAGGCGGCAAATTGTTGCTGTCGTTGAAATGCCTGAAGCGAGTTCCTCATCTTAGAATCGAGAAGCAGTTACATATTTAAATTCCTCTTTCCTCTTTCCCCACCCCAACCCCTTCCCCTCGAACAGGTCTTTAGGTTTAAGAAAACAAGAAAAATTCGGCGCTAATTTAAGATAAAATTTACAACAGAACATTTCCTAATGTTATCACAAATTGCCTTTTTTATTTTTTTGATACCGAAAATGGCAAAGTTTTTTCAAACACCAATAAATATTCTTTTGCAAAAACATTTCTGAACACAAAATTTATCGGTAATAAATGACAAAATTGAATTTAAGTTTAACTATTCAAATGCCCTGAATGAATTTCATTCATCCATAAAGATATCTGATAGATTTGAGAGAGGTTCATCACTCAATACAAAACAATAGTTCCTATCTACGATACTTTAACAAGTCAATATAAAAACTTTAAATATTTCTCTAATTTCGGGATGAAATAGGCATCGGAATTAGAAGAATGCAGAGTTCAATCAATAATATAGAACGCATCTTAGGAAATAAAATATTCTTATAGAGCGTCCAATTCTGGAAGATATTAAAGCGAAATATACCAATATTTGGTGCTGAAAAAGAGAAAAATTTCTTTTGTACCATAATCAGAGAGAACCACCGACTACTAGCTAAGCATGCGATCACATGATGATCATATATACAACACCAAAATGACTTTTAAGAAACTTTTGCAGAGATATAAAGGATTACTTCAAAAAAAAAAAAACTTTAGGTTGGAATGTTTAACGTTCAGATTGAAAGGCATCATGTTTAAGTTCGAGAGTTTGACCCTGAATATAGATGGACAGCTTGATATTCGATATTGACAGCTTGACTTCTAAGCTGCTAAGCTTAGTCTTCAAGCTTAATAACTTAAATATCAGCTAGAAAGCTTAATCCGTCTTTAAAATAGCGTGAGTTCAGTCGTTCACTGAGTTAAAGCTGTAAATTATTTGCATATGCAAATTTTGAAAACGTTTGTGCGCTAATATTCTGAAATCAGCCGCATTTCCTCGGCGACAAAAAAACAAAAAGATGCGATGTATCCACAATGTGTTCTCTACTTCATTAACTATGCTTCACTGCGTTGTATATGCTCTATGTAATAGCCTATCGTTTATTATAGCATAATATAGATAATTCAGCGCAATATTAGCTATTCAACGGTGTTAAATGGCTCATCAATTTTGCTGTTAAGAAATTACTATTCACCTATCACACGTATCTCTCCAGGGGAGAGGCCACCTTACAGCCCGCAGACACAATATTCCATTATAGTCAAATTGGGCTGCGGACTGATGGATAAGCATAATTCAATGCTGATATCAACATAAGTTTAGTTTACTGCATAGCTTTCTAACTAAACGATTAAACATTGGCTAATAAGAAATCCCCAATATCGTTGCAAAATTTTTCTAAGGTACGTGATTCAGTGTGCCCAATTCTATTTACAATGGAAAGCTGAATCAACATATGTTCGCATTCAATCAATTATTTCGAAGAATTTTTATAAACGATATTTGAACTCGATAGCTTTCTAGAATGCCGATTCGGATGTTGGCAACCATCCACTGCGCCATGATCTTTACAAATAATCAACTTTAAACCTATGAAAAGAAACACTATCGTCTATTAAAATTATGAGTAGACTAGTAGATAGAAGAGAATGTCGAATTCCCGGTGAAAAGGACTATATAAAATTCCGTGTTACAAGTCAAACTTCAAAGTTCAAAAATAGATGAGATTATTGAAATTGAACTGCGTGTGAATAAAAAATTTTAGAAACACCGCCGATGCACAATTACAATTTGCAGTTCGGCCACTACATGATTCACTTCTATGAACTACGTTAGATGATATATAGACTTTCAATTCTCAGAAATTAGTACTCTCTAAGAGGTTCACGGTCGTAAGGGGATTTAAATACGCCGAATATCCGCTTGATTATGTTCACTCGTAAACATAAAATACGCTATAAGATCGAATAAAACCTCAGTGGTTTTAAATGCAGCGCAAATCCACTTCAGCCAAAAATCTGGCAAGATGCAACAACGGCAAGTGGCATCTCAACGGAGGGAAAATACCGCTCCCCCCAGATTCTTTAATAGATTAGAGGAGTGACGTACTTCCTCTTCAGGGGAAGCGGAGGGAACAGGAGAGCTCACTACCACGGTTTGTCACAAACCTTCTAGGCGACAGGATGAAAAAGGTTCAGGGCTATCATTATGTGAACTACACCTTAAGAATTACATAATTTTTTTTTCAACCAACGAACTAACTTATATACGATTCGATGCAATGGTACGTGATTCAGTGTGCCCAATTCTATTTACAATAGAAAGCTGAATCAACATATGTTCGCATTCACTCAATTATTTCGAAGAATTTTTATAAACGACAGTTGAACTNTTAAATTTCAGCAAAACGTCCAAAAAAAATCAAGTCTGACATACAGAGTTCCGCAGAACATCATCAATAGTGTCAAGTTAAGATAACTGGGAATGCGCGTCAGATGCATTGGAGTGATAACCGATTTTCACATTTATTAAATAAACCGGGTCCCATAAACATTCATCATTAAAGAAAAAATTTGTTTTAGGATGCCATACCCGATTGACTGCAGAAGAAAAAGCTGACTTGCAGGTTACCTTTAATTATCAACGGCTAAATCAGGGAAAAAAACGACTAATCGGAAAGCAAATAGTGAAATGAAGCCAATTTTCATGTTCATAAAGTTTAATTCTGCAGTTTATTCGATCAACAAGCGCAGCTACCACACACAAACCAACACAAACAAACACATACATGTTTACAGCAATAAACGCAAGAATATAATCAATTACATTGTAGCATAAGTTTATAATTCTACTATCAATCAGGTATAAAATATAATAAATCAATCAAAAGCCAACTCAATTAACATACTACCGTCAATAAATACATAACGATGATGGAGTGGAACCTTAAAAATGCTATAAACGATGAAACCGTCAACTGTTTGAATTACTGTTTTAGGCAGATATGGCTGAATAACGTTACCTAAGACAACGCAAATCATCGCCGATACAAATGTTTCGCATGCGAATAGCTGAATTTCTTTGATTAATAATGACTACTCTTATCTTCAAAAGTAATACTTATTGGATATCATCCAGTCATAAACTGTACTGCTTATAGGAATAAGACTATAATAAAAACATCTGCTAGGCCATCACCGAATACTCTTTTGCAGTTTATAAAGAAGATAAACAACAATTCCGGCATCAGAATCTAGAAGCAAAAGATGAAATTCAGTTTCTTGAAGCACTTATTACAGTAGTTGCATCGAGCAATATAAGCCATAATGCAAGACATCATCAAGTTAAATGATCTTAAATTACTTCAATTGTGGTTTTTCTGCAATACTGTAAGACTCGTGATCGATGCTATTTGCATAGTCGAATTATGTAGATGCGATTAATAGCTATCGATCGATAACTCTTTAAACAAGCAAAAATTTGCATAACGACATAGTTGATGGCTATATAGAAAATGCATAACTAAACATGAAATTTGCATAAATTATTCATTAATTAACTGAATTTGAATTAAATGGAAATCCAATAATCAATATGAATATTAAAAAAACTTTTAAACAATTCAGCTATTCGATTCCTACAACAAGATTCTACGATGAACGAGGAAAACTCATTACTATGCTTAGTTGAACATAGAAAAGCGGTGATTTACAGATAGAAATAGCACATAATCGGTTGTAAAGATAGCGATATTCACTACTATTATAGTTGGTCAGAATAAGTAATAAGCTATAATAAGAAGCAATAACTCTAAGTTGCAATTGTTCCCCTTAATTTATATAAAAATTTCGAATAAATTCAAATTTAATTTCCATTTCCACACTCTTGTTTAATCATCTCTCCTCAATTCTATCGAATAGAAAAACCATTCGATTTCCTCTTCTAAGATATAAGGCTCACTAATCAAGCAATAATTATACCAACTGAAAAACACTTTTTCTAACGTTAATATATAATCGCTTCACACAACGCATCAGCAAAATAACATAAGCATTCACGCCTAATATCGTTTAAAAACTACTCTAAGATATAGCTCCATCAGCTGCTCATTTTTACAACCAGCCAGCTGGCTGTCATAATCATTTCACTAGTATAGAAATAATCTCATATAATATCAAAACTACGAAATCCAGAAAATTAAATCCACCAATAGAACTACCCTTTCTTTCACCACAAATGGGAACAAAACTCGAATGATTTCTGCAGAAATTTTTCAACTTTTTTAGTGATAGGTAAACATACGTTTCATACGTTATCCTAAAAATCTATACAACCATTACCAATCACATAAAAAGAAAAACGAAAAATAAAAATCATTCTAATATCGATGATGCCACGAAAAATTTTTGCTAATTAAAAAATTGATACATAATATTGAGGCTTTCTATTTGTTGCTTTTATTTAATAACGAAAATTCAACAACAATTCCCTCATTAAGTAAGGCAATCGACTTTGCAATCTATGTCTTTAGAAAAATAATACTTTCCAGTTATTCAGTAGCACTTCTGAATCGAAGCAATATAGGTAAGTCAAACAGTGACTTGAGCTCATTTATTTTTGCATGAATGAATTTTAGTGATTGACTGATAGCTACGGCTATATTGTTCTTAGCTAGTTTTTATCATTCTGCCCCAATACTGTAATTGTTCACGTTTAGCCCCCCNTCCGATAGGACAATATTTAGAAAAATAAGAAGTGCAAGAAAATGATTAAAATATTCGCGTATAATAAACGATAAAATAATTTTCATATCAGCGCAACGCTTAGAAGAAATCAAAAAAATTAAAAATATAAATAAAATTGCGAAAGTTGTTCAGTAGAATAACACAATAATAGTTGTTCAATTCTAAGTTAATTAATCAAATTGGAAATTTTCCATAATTGTAAGAAAAATTTGTAGAAAATTTTTAGGAAATTTCCATAATTCTAAAAAATTTATGGAAAATTTATGTTTATTAAACTTGGCAATATATCAACTGCACACAACGCTTTTTGAGAGAGAGAAGACGTCCTGAATTATGCAAAATTAATGACTTTTATCGCGTAAGAAATATAGTTTCAAGCAATAGAGGAAGAAAGAAAAGGTTTCCTCTCTTTCAAAAATTGAGATAGAGATTATTGAAAAGTTTATTTGAATTTATATAACATGTGCATCGAAAAGGTCTCTTTTATTCGATATAATTCACAAAAAAAAACGAACGAAAATTCAGATTTTTTTAACTAATTGCCACTTTTTTACAAGAGAAAACTAAAGGCTCATGCACTGACCTTGTTGAATGCCCTTTTCACACCAACGTAATCATCTACAGTCAAATAAACGGGTCGGCGCTGGGCAGCCTGGATTTGGAATAACTTGTCGCCCTCTCACCCTCCCATCAAAATGCTAGAACTCAGCTTTATCAAGTTCGACCTGTGGTCACACTTCACGCCAATATAGAGCAAAAAAAAGAGAGACAAGAAATTAAAAAGAAAGGAAGAAAATGCAATCAAATCAAAGGAATATCACTGCATCCCTATGTGTCATCTCACCGCCTTATGAACTCACCTGTTGCGATTGTCCATAGAATGAAGAGGTAGGAATGGAGAAACCACGTTGATTATTTCGAGTCGTTCGTCCGTTCATTTTAATTTGAAGTAGTGGCTGCTCGAACTCTTCATCTTCATCGTCACCATAGTCATCTTCACTTGCCTCTTCTTGCAGAAATTGAGTTGGCGGAGGGATAAACGACGGTAGATCGTTATCGGCCATAGAATTGCCGCAAACCCTATAAATTATCTCATTGACATCGCTAAAATTTACATCATTCATAGACACCCCATTCTACGCAATATACCTGAAACATAACTGAATAACCACGCTCCCCCTCCCCCACTCCTCCAATCCCTAGATTATATAGCGCACAGCACATAAGTGATTGCCTATCCAACGAAGGGAACAAATGGAAATGCAATATCATTCAAGTTTATGTAAGATTGTGGAACTTTGAAAGTAACCAACAAAACATCCACAACATATAAAGATTGCAAAACTTACATTCAAGCATGCTTCCAGCTAATTTACGACACTAAGATCCATCATCTAAGATGGAATGGTACGGATGCTACATCATAAGAAAGATAAAAAAGAAGTTAATAGCAATTTCTAGAGGGAAATGACGTCATCGAAATATAGGAAGAGGATTCCGTTCCAGATTATTCATAAAAACATATTCTTAGAAGAGCATTAGTGCTCAAACTAGACAAATACTGACTACCGCATCAGCACTAAGGCAACGCCTAACGACTATCCCTCACACTTTTCTGTACTATGATAGTGGTTCGTCTCTGCCGATGTAACTTCCACTGTTTTTTTTTTTTAAATCATATAGAACTGCAGGAACATAGTGATATAAAAATTATTTATTAGTGTTTTTTGCATGTTCATGCAGATAATTTAGTATAGAGTGAAGCCTAAACAAAATTCCTCAAAGAGCATTTTTGAAAAATACATCAAAAATTGATTCACAGCTATGCAGCATTATCCTACTCCATTTTCTCATTCCACCTTTATAGCCAAAATTTGAAGGAACTTCTTGTTCTTGTTATTTATTTGGCTATTTAATAAATCAAAAAAAAAAAAAATATAATAATACTAGTAAATAATAAAAGCAATAACAATAATGATAATAAATAATAATAGTAATATTCCAATCAAACATTCGTAATTAATGAGAAATTATACAGCGACAGCATCAATGTAATGAAATTAAAGATCTTAACAAAGGCAATGTAAAGTTCCCTCATAATGGATGAAATTTGAACAAGAAAAATGAAACGATAGAGGATTCTATATTGCCGACTTTATTCACCCTTCAATCAACGAGAGAGTATTTCAGATAGAGAACCAGGCTGGAAAGATAACCTCGGATACTCTTTCATACGCTGATAAACATTTAGAGAATATGTATTGCAAACAAATGATGAGATCAAAGAGAGCAGAGTTAGTCAACGTGACTGACTATTCCCTATCATTTAGAGGGCTCATCTTCTAAAGAGAGCTGCAGAACCTCCCTCCCCGAGTTGCAGAAGAAATATGTGATCGGGGCACATAGACACTTTTAGCAAACCTCTTTCCATATATGGATGAAGCAGCATCTGGAAGGCACTGGTAAGCCAGGTTTCGTCTCGGAATGAATTCAAGTTGGGCCTGAGGACGGCCAATTAGCTGACAACTTGGAGTCAATCATTTCAATGTGACTCCGTCTATAAATTCACTCCACTTACCATCAAGCGTTGTTGGTCTTGCAGGACAAGCCACGGTCGGGTCTGCGGACGGGGCATGGTGTACTCGGAAAATTCATTGTGGGACATTGTAATGTTGAAGTTTATACCTCATAAACATCGAATCAGCCTTGTCGTTAAGGATGGTGACCTCAGACTAGACCTCCAGAACATGAGGACACCAACCCCGTTTGAGATTCGTATGTCTGAACTGACTGCGTCACTCATTGTAAATAACGCTTTTTTTGGTTAGACAGTTAAGAACAGCTTCCACACATCAAAGACCAGTGGCACATCGACTGCACCCCAAACGAACGACATTTTCTGGGTTATTTTTTCTGACCACTGCAAATATTAGATGCGAAAATTGGTTCTAGTAATAGTTCAGGTCACGCTTTTCATCGAAATTCCTAACCATACTCTAGGTGATTCATCTCCGTCTTCGCGGAAGATTTCCAGTCTAGAGCTTCAGAATTTTAATTTTTCCACAACTACTCTGACCAAGACGTTTGCTTCAGTAGCCCAAGATTACCTTACGGACGCCAACTTTTCTATGCAGGTGGAAGAAGTTCGATATGCAGCAACAGACCGCAGCCGGTGGTCCATTAGCGATTTAGCTACCTTCAAAGAGAATTTACTCCGTCCTGGAAGAAGTAGTGCAATGGATTGCTCTCAACCTTTGATAATCTCAAAGGATATACCATAAACAATAGCGACAGATATTCACTGCCCTGATAGGGTAGACACGTCTACATACAGAAGGAACACGCCTAGATATGCACAGATTGACATAATATGCACAGATTGGTTACCGAAGGTTTTAAATAAGAAACACTTAAGTAAGAAGTCATTCTTTATGAAACATCATATGACAGACCAATATGGTATATGGCAACTATACAGGGATCCTCGTTTGTTTCCGCATAACGAGTGTTTAAATCACCCATGGAGAGAGCAACCAGGTTGTATGCTTTCGCTGTGTTCGGGTATACAGCTGATAGCGGAGGAACACATGGGTGTTTACATCTTTTATAAGATCACAAAGGGTAGAAAAACGACAAGCGCATGCCGACATGTTATTCTTTTCACAACTAATCTTCATACCGTATAACGTCAAATATAACCCTACGAGGATTTTACATTATCAAAGACTGTTTATTGAGGAAAAATTTCAAGCACATATAATTTATTCATCGCTCTAAGATCTTAGTAAGCTCACATATGCTCGAGCAATTACCTGTGAAGTTTCACGATACGGTTGAAAGGGTTATAAAAGATAGAAGTTTCACTCAAGGTGCACTTATCTGTGGCAAAAATCGAAGCAAGACGGTGGGGAGGGGGGAGGTTATTGAAGGTTTTATGACACCCCCTCCTCCCCAACTACTTCTTCTTTCCTGTCCTCCAACTACCCCCTCTCATCTAAGCCCTCATTCATTTGCAACCTTCGAATCGAATGAATCATTTAAAGCACTTCCAATAATGTGAGGAAAACGCGTTTGCAGCACGCACGCGTCATAGGCGTACGCGTTCAAAAACGTGGCAAACGTGTACACAAGCGCAACGCACATAAATACGTAATCAACGCACGCGAGACACTGGAAATTCGACAATGAAAAACTGCAATATCGCAATCAGGTTTTTTATGATCGTAATATAACCCCCCCCCCTCCTTTATTTATTTAATTATAGAGTGAACGATGCTCTATCTATGAAAATTTTTAAAGATGGACTACATGCAGGTATATAATTATGAGAAAACACTGTAGGCATTTGAAAATGTGGAAAACTACGCAATGGATAAAACCTAAAAACCGAGGCAAGTCGCCATTTCTACCCGAGTTTTAACATCATACTCTATTTTATTGCCTAAAAATCAAGTATGATGAGTTATAGACGCCGGGAATAACGACAAAAGCTGTAGCTGCGGATCCAATTGACACTCGGCCGTACACGAGAAAATATGGCTGCATCAATTTAGAGAGAGAGGTCGAGTGAAACAATGCCACGTCAATGAGATGGAGCTGGAGTTAGAGCTGGAGCCACAGTTAAAGCTATCCCATCCAATCATTGCACTCCTTTCTACCATCTGGACCGGCACATTTAACGAAGTCAGCGCTTTCCTTTGATTAGAACTCGATTTTCCATACTCTAGGTGATTCATCTCCGTCTTCGCGGAAGATTTCCAGTCTAGAGCTTCAGAATTTTAATTTTTCCACAACTACTCTGACCAAGACGTTTGCTTCAGTAGCCCAAGATTACCTTACGGACGCCAACTTTTCTATGCAGGTGGAAGAAGTTCGATATGCAGCAACAGACCGCAGCCGGTGGTCCATTAGCGATTTAGCTACCTTCAAAGAGAATTTACTCCGTCCTGGAAGAAGTAGTGCAATGGATTGCTCTCAACCTTTGATAATCTCAAAGGATATACCATAAACAATAGCGACAGATATTCACTGCCCTGATAGGGTAGACACGTCTACATACAGAAGGAACACGCCTAGATATGCACAGATTGACATAATATGCACAGATTGGTTACCGAAGGTTTTAAATAAGAAACACTTAAGTAAGAAGTCATTCTTTATGAAACATCATATGACAGACCAATATGGTATATGGCAACTATACAGGGATCCTCGTTTGTTTCCGCATAACGAGTGTTTAAATCACCCATGGAGAGAGCAACCAGGTTGTATGCTTTCGCTGTGTTCGGGTATACAGCTGATAGCGGAGGAACACATGGGTGTTTACATCTTTTATAAGATCACAAAGGGTAGAAAAACGACAAGCGCATGCCGACATGTTATTCTTTTCACAACTAATCTTCATACCGTATAACGTCAAATATAACCCTACGAGGATTTTACATTATCAAAGACTGTTTATTGAGGAAAAATTTCAAGCACATATAATTTATTCATCGCTCTAAGATCTTAGTAAGCTCACATATGCTCGAGCAATTACCTGTGAAGTTTCACGATACGGTTGAAAGGGTTATAAAAGATAGAAGTTTCACTCAAGGTGCACTTATCTGTGGCAAAAATCGAAGCAAGACGGTGGGGAGGGGGGAGGTTATTGAAGGTTTTATGACACCCCCTCCTCCCCAACTACTTCTTCTTTCCTGTCCTCCAACTACCCCCTCTCATCTAAGCCCTCATTCATTTGCAACCTTCGAATCGAATGAATCATTTAAAGCACTTCCAATAATGTGAGGAAAACGCGTTTGCAGCACGCACGCGTCATAGGCGTACGCGTTCAAAAACGTGGCAAACGTGTACACAAGCGCAACGCACATAAATACGTAATCAACGCACGCGAGACACTGGAAATTCGACAATGAAAAACTGCAATATCGCAATCAGGTTTTTTATGATCGTAATATAACCCCCCCCCCTCCTTTATTTATTTAATTATAGAGTGAACGATGCTCTATCTATGAAAATTTTTAAAGATGGACTACATGCAGGTATATAATTATGAGAAAACACTGTAGGCATTTGAAAATGTGGAAAACTACGCAATGGATAAAACCTAAAAACCGAGGCAAGTCGCCATTTCTACCCGAGTTTTAACATCATACTCTATTTTATTGCCTAAAAATCAAGTATGATGAGTTATAGACGCCGGGAATAACGACAAAAGCTGTAGCTGCGGATCCAATTGACACTCGGCCGTACACGAGAAAATATGGCTGCATCAATTTAGAGAGAGAGGTCGAGTGAAACAATGCCACGTCAATGAGATGGAGCTGGAGTTAGAGCTGGAGCCACAGTTAAAGCTATCCCATCCAATCATTGCACTCCTTTCTACCATCTGGACCGGCACATTTAACGAAGTCAGCGCTTTCCTTTGATTAGAACTCGATTTGCGCTACATTTTTCCACGAATAGCTGAGGATGAAGCAGGATGTTGTATGGGCTGTGTTTTATCCAAGCCTAAATTCTAAAAGCCAAATTAAGTGCTCGCATCGATGAACACTAATAACAGCATATTTCGTATGACTGAACATGTCTATTCTTATGTGTCATACAATGGCACGCAGCATTGTCAGCTAAACATTCAAAAAAATCACCCAAATATCGTCTGCAAAATCTTAGTGAACTCTAGACAAGCCAAATTGAACCAAAAGTAATAGAGAACCTAAGGTCACACTTAACGTCAGTCATCCTAACTCAAAGAGTGCGAGCTACTTCGAGAGTGGTACTTAAACGTTCAAGCAAGCAATTCTAAAAGATAAGAACTCTCTGTCTACATCTATCAGCAGCACCTGCAGATTCCTAACTCACCTAACTTGCCAAAATGCAATCCCCCTTCACTTTTGCCCTCAATCACTCAATTTTTCTTTTACGGAAACTATTCCAACCTATTATAAGCTGATCTCTTCTCGTTTCAATTACTGCCAGCCGGTTCATTACCTAATAACTTATAAATCGACATTAATGACATCATTGCTATTAGCTATAGAGGGATGGAATGGAAATAAACGGAAAATGACAAAAATGCATTCAGTATACATCAAAAAATTTGAGAAGCATATGTGGAAATATCGATGATAATGGTACTAAGAAAGAGAGAGCACAGAGTAAGTTCGACGATTGCGAAAATATGAGAAATACTGAAGAATCGATAGGCAATCAGACTAGCATACGATAGTACATGCGTTGCGCAATGAGAGGGAACAACGATATAGTGTATAGTAGTGGAGTTAAGTAGAGAATAGTGATGAGAATAGGGAAATTCGAAATCAACATTCCACATCAACCAACATCTTATGTTAATTTTCATTGAGCTCAAAAATAACGCATAAAAATTTACATATTTTGATGAAACTGAAAAATTTCCTGTGGAAGAATTATATTAATATTCAAAAAAATAAAAAAAAAAAAAAAAATTTGCGATGAAACTATGACTTAAGATAATTTCAAATGCTTTGAACTCTTCGATTTCACTGATAACATTTCGATTTTTAGTTTATTGATGGGAAGGTTAATCCCTCTTCTGCTTACATCTAGTCTTTGGCTAATTGCTTCGTTCCTTCCCTCTTCCTTCCCCCTCCCTCCCCAACTCTTTCCCCAACATACCAGGCTATTTATTCCAAAACGTTGAATATGAACCGGTTACCCAAAGGGAGCTGATAGCAGGGGGGGGGGGATTTCAGGAAATACGACAATAAATTTTGCTGACGAGTGTTAACATGCTGGATCCGGATTTCTTCAATAAGTAAAACAACTTTGGGAAAATCCATCAGAGCTTGAAATGTTTTCATATTTGTTAAACTCACGAAGAGGATGGAAGACGATGGGCGAAGGTGAAACGAAGGGAGGATGCAGCGTCCTGATTCGCCCACTTGAGTACTGCATTAAAGAAAAGTTTAGAACTTATTATTTCGTTTGTAAATATAAACTAAATTAGTGAGTAAATAGGAGTAATAAAGCACAATAAAAAGCAATAATAAAAATAATTCCCCCCGCAAATCCACGAAATATTTGTTGGAAGACGATAGAGTCTAGTGGTGGACTGGTTTCTTCACACAACAACATTCCTAGCAACGCACACGCTCGCATACATCCATCCCAACCATTTGCCGCAATACTGCACAACGCACATTGACTTCATTGCATCGTTGCTCCTTATCAACGACGCGTCAGTCTTATACTTATTCACACAATCGATATACTGAATTGTCGATTTGTGTGATCATACAATTAGATTATATTGTATCAGATCGCCGGAAAACCGGAGATATTTCCGGTCCATTTTTTTCAAAATGAAATTCAAAACACGGACTCTTCCGGATGAATTCTTCATACCCATGAAACTCTTGTCTTTGGGGAAAGTTGCGTGATTATGAATAAATTTCGAGATGCTCTTAAAGTCGGCTTTCCCAATCCTGAATTTTGGCTTCTCGAAAACAAGTGCATCCGGAAAAAGATAGCCTCCGGCCATAACACACAATTTTATGCGCAGAAATCACTTAGAAAGCTATCGATTGACACGCAAACTATAGTGTAAAGTGTTGGCGTGGCAGAAATAAGTAACACAATATAAAAGCGCGAGTATGACAGGATATTAAAAAAAAACTTTTGTAAAATACCTTAGAAGACATGCAGTGATGGGGTGGTCGAGATGCGTTTTTTAGGATTATCAGCATTCAAACCATACACCTTTCACAGATCAAATATCCGTGAGTTAATCCTTTCCTCTAGAGGAGGGAGAGATGAAGGTGTTGTTGATGAAAAAGTTATTTTTTGCCTCAAAAATTGTAATAAAGTCGAGGCATTCAAAAAAAATCACTTAATCATTGACTTATGCAAATTTATAAAAACATGAAAATCAATTAATTTTGCAACGTTAAAGTTAGAAGAAATCAAGGAAAAAAGCGGAAAAGGGAGAAAGCAAAACAGTGCAGCAAAAAAAAAAAGAAAAAACAAAACAAAAAAAAGAAGAATCAAATCCAAAGAATATCAATTCAAAAGTGTAATATTCGCAACAAACTGATCACAGCAGCCATAAATATTTCAGCCATGTCGGACGACTTTAAAAAATAACTAGCGAAAGAAACTCTACATGAAAATTTGTGCAATTTTTATTTTTATTTTTTGGTAAATCTTTTATATTCAAAGAGTATTTTGATGACGTCACTTTCGGCGGATGTGTCTGTCTGCGTTTGTCTGTGTGTCCGATATTTTGAGCTTAAAAAACCATTAAAGCTGAAATGGCAAAATCTATGACATAAATGAATTAATTTATCAGTTTTCAAGACTATCCGTCGACCTATCAGCGAGATATTAGACATTTTAATATGGCCAGGTTTGCATTACTATAATTGCATCACATCTGACAATTACTCAACCGGGAAAAATGAACCTTTTATAGAAAATTCATACTATTTCATATCGACGGACTGTTACCTATATTCTATTACTTGGTAGTATCGGACGGTTTCTTTGATACGAACACAAAAAGCGCATATCAGGCCAGCTTATTTAGCACGCTTTTTTATCAACCAATCAATCAATCAATAACTGAACATTATATCCATAATCTGTTGAAAGATCATTTCGAGGTTAAAGTAATGGAACAACAATCGATGGATTTGTGCTTAGATGCATAATTTCTTTTTTAAACATTTGCAAAATGAATGAAAAATAGACGAAGAAATATTTGAATGGTCGAAATAATGATTGCATTAATCGAACAAATATTTCTGAATGATTGCATTAGCCGAATGTTTTTGATTTCACGCCTTGCAATTCATTTCCCTCAATCAAAGTTTTATCCGCCGTCAAGTTGATGCCAAGTTTTACCTGCCACCAACTCCGTGCCAAATTTTACCCGCCACCAAGTTGGTACCAAGTTTTATCCGCCCCCAAGTTGGTACCAAGTTTTATTCGTCACTAAATTGGTACCATCATTCCCTTATCGTTTCACTATCTCTGTTGCGCTTAGAAACGTGTTTCGCAGTTCTCTATCCCCTTTCTTCCCTCTTCTACCTCAAATTGGACACAGAAAAAAATCTTCATTCGAGTAATAAAAAACAATATCCTACAAACATTAGAATCATTCATAGCAAAAATTTATCGAATTATATATTTCAGACACATAAAATTGTCGAAATAAAAATGCGACACGAAAGTGTACAATGTCGAAAGACGTGAATAACGATTGAATGTCGACGCAATCAATGAGATCGTCATTAATGGTGCCGTTGGATGTCATTCAACAATACATTTCTTTCAAGATAAATCAAAGATGCATGCGTTCTACAACTGCTCAATCCTTGCATATTATTATAAATTGTGTAATATATCACTTATCAAATATGCAAGATTGTGGAGAGTAGTGGGGAGTAAAAAGAAGAACGGTGAGGGGGTGGTGGTGGTGGTGGTGGGGGGGTGGGGGAGGGGAAGGGTGGGAGTCCGAAAGCATTATCGAATTTTGGTGTTTATTATTTTATCGACTTCGAGTCCCTTGAAAATCTATAAAAATGATCAAATAATTGATACACCCACTCCTCCTCCCCTATTCACAACCAGCCTTCCCTTCCCTTTCCCCTCCAAGAACGACCCCGCCATTGACCATCCAAAAAAATGGAATAAACGAATAACAAAACAACACATCACAACAACGATAAAAAGCCGACCACACTACGCGCGTATGTCGCACATCAATGATGAAAACGATTAACGAATGCACTTTTATATTAGCAAATCGCATCTGCCAAATATTTTGCATATTCGCATCAAAATCTTATCATTAAACAACATTTTTGGTAGACTCAATATTATACTGCACATCTTATAAACACATCGTTGACAATAGTAGTAGCACGTGACAATAAAAAGTAGCAAGTAAATTAGCAAGCTTTATTTGAATGGAAATTGAAGGCTTACTATTTGTCGTTTTGTATTATCTAATGCGCAGTCGGCTGTAATTAAGCTCTAACCAAACTTATTGACTAATCGATATGTTTCGATTAGTATATATAATGTAACAAATCGATAAATTTCGCTCACTTTTTTTTCATTGAGTATTATTGCTGAAAGTTATAATGTTATTAATTACCAAGATGAAAATGTATTATTTTTACAAAATTGTACTCAAATATTCAATTGCAAATAAAAAACGATAAACGAAATAAATGATGATGAGAGAGTATTGCAATTTGAGGATTTACAACAACGAAGTGGTCACTACTCTTGGGCAACTGACCAAAACTGAACAATGTATTGTCGAGCGATTAAGGCTTTGTCTCATTAGTTATTGCTCACAACAACTTTTCTTGTTGATGTAATATATTCGCCAGGATTTAAATGCCTAGCCGTTCATGCATTATTTAAATGTTTTTTTAGGCAATGATGTCTTTCATGGGGTAGGTAGAGGAGACGAAGAGCGGGTGGTGGAGATCAAATAGACCGGAAATGCAATAGAGTTTAGTTTTGCTATGCTTTTCTCGGAGTTTTACGTAGCATTGCGAAAAAAAAAATGTATTTTGCAAATTTATTTAGCGATAATAGTAGGACTTTTATAAATGATTCTATTGTTTTTATGCCTCAAAACAGTTCTCTTATTCGATTATCACACATAAAATTTGGTATTATTCATATTTTTGGCAGAATGAAAGAGAAAGTTTTCACGAAAATTTATCCAATTTTTGCTGAAAAGTTTTTCTTAACATCCTATCAAGAGTAGGAATTTAGCAAGACCTAACGGATGAAAGTAATGTTTATGGTAGTTTGTTAATTGAATAGTCTTGTAGAGTTGAGAGTATTAAAATTGGAGTATCCTTAATATTTTGCTGCTCATCGCAAAAGCATTCCGAGTCGGCTGCCTCAAAAAAACAATTTTCCCCTAAGATTGGTTGTGCATGTGTGCTAAGAATTGCAGATGTATTCTAAAGCTATCAATCAAATGAGTCTTCATTAAGGTGTTTTTCATCGACAAACTTTTGTCATTTGCACATATGTCATGTTGAAGTGATGCGAGGATAATGGCACACGGCTGGCTCGTATGGGACTGTCTAGATAAGGAGAACGTTAGGGAAGGGAGTAGGGGTCTTTCCTACCTAGATAGGGGGGTGGGGGGGGGGGGGGGGGGGGGGGGGGGGAAGCGGGCGGAGAAGGATTCCTTCCTAACGATAAAATAGAATCTACTTAGGTGCCAGCCTAAGTTAATCGACTTAGACGCGAGTTAGATGCCAGATCGTTAGGCTGCTAAGTTCACATCCTACTAGACGAAGAAAAGTTCATTTAAGAAGAGCACAGCACCAAAAAATGTTAATTAGCCATATTATGTGAAGTTTTCTCATCTCTATTTACTAGAAATTGATTGCTTTAGTGTTGTTGTTTGCATGTTTCAATAATCTCTCAAGGCGCAATTGTGCTATTACGCATTGTGTTCTAGTAGACTGTATCGCTATGCCATTTTATTAGTATACTGCATCAATATATTGTATTCTAGTATACTGTATGGCTGTACTATATTCTAGCATACTGTATCGCTATATTGCATCCAAGAAAAAATCTCATAATCTCATAACTGCTAGTGTTGAATTCGAACATTTAAGCAACACTCCATATGTAATCTGAAATGAGATAATCCATTATAAAGCTTTATTCATTGTAAAGGTTATGATTACAATTATTACTAGATATTGTTTAAGGCATAACTGCTAAATTCATTGTAAAGAAAGATAACGATTTGTTATCGTATTTGGATTATTTGCTCAAGTTTCATTAATTAAACACTGCGCATGACTATCTTCATTTTCAATGTAAATTCCCTTCATTATTATTTCACTATACCGTATCCCTAGAGTACTGTAGAAGTATGAGCTGAATATTTGCATATGATATTGGTAAATGCTTATGAAGAATTGCTCTTCTTATACTAAAGTATTTCGTTGCTTGTTTACTCCAAATGTACCTCTAATGGCAACTATATAGAATCATATTTGTGTTATATAAATGTTTTGAGTTATAATATAACATGTTTGTGTTATATAAACGTAACCATAAAGGAGCAATAATATCGCATTTCAGTTATAATGAAATTGCTTCCGTTCAGAATCAAAGAGAAAAAAATGATATACAATGAAGAGGAATTCCGCTAATTTTTTTTTTCTTAAAATATTTCAAACGTATAACGAGGAATATAGATGAGCATACGCTTTATGAGAATTACATCGTTTGAGCGATAAAAAAGTATAGCAACTTTCCTTCATGAAATTCTGGAGAGAGCGATCGAGTGTAATGAAGCGTAAATTTGCAACTTTATTCCTTAACTTGAACTTGAAACCTTATTCCTTCCTCTCTCTTATATTTAGCTTCATGATCAACAACGTCACTAAACGAATATAAACATGTATATACACAGCTAAGGTTGTTTATATAGATATGTATATACATATTTCAAGTATGTCTTCTTTAACATACTTGATAAGTAGTACAACTAGATTGAAATAACTTATAAAAGCTAAGCAAAAAATATTGCTAATTCGATGTGATTTCTGCACAATAGTAGCGAAACCCAATACGTGAGCATTCTGCTCTTATAAATGGTAGATACTGTATTTATTAATGTTATGTATATATGCTACAGTAATATATACCATACATCAGTCGGACTTTAGCAAGTGTATATTTGAAAAAGGATACCATATATCCATCGGTCCATTCACCTTTATTCCATTTTTTATTCTTATCATTATAACGAGCTATTGTATCCTTAATCCTTATTCTATCTTAAGAGAGGATTTGTAGAATGAATTATATATCTTTTTTTTTTGAAGAGGAGATACATTTTCATTCAGTAAAATCTTTGTGGTGAATAGGGCGTTCTCTTGCTAATAATTACATGAACGACATTCACGAAATGTGGTCCAACCCATTTCTCTTCTCAAGCGTTATCATTAATCGTTTGGCACTCGCCACGCCCAAGCAATCGGCTATATTCGTTTGTTAACCCCCATTTTCCTTATCCTTTTTATTTCTTCTTTCCTTTCTCTCCTCTCTACTTTATCAATCATCTCTTTAATTTTACCTCTTAATAGAAATCTTATTTAGTAATCAATCATAAAACTGATGCTATCGATTGACAAAATATATTAATTCTATTATCATAAATTTTTATGCAAATTAATCGATAAGTTCGAATTTATTAGCCTTTCTTCATCGTATTTTTGAATATGCAAATCTGTAAGGATGAATGACGAAAAGTACTTAGCCGCAAAACCATTAATAGTTTGCTTAATGTTAGAATGTTTGATCAACAACAACTGCGTGCATACCGTTACATCAACTCTCTACGTACCGTAATGACAATTGCCTATCTACCAGAAGATCAGTTATCTACTTACCGTAATAATTATTGACGACACACCGTTATAACAGTCACCCTAAGAGCCGTAACGGCAACGGTCTGCGCAACGTATTTGTGATTACCTAATTGCCATAATAATAGATGGTATGCACCGTAATAATATTTCTCAATGCACAGTAACATAAATTGTCTGTTTACCGCACAAAAAACTAGCTATACACCGTAATAAGTAATAATAAATGCCTAAATACCCTTATATCACCCAAAAAGTAAGTGATTAAGCACTTTCACAAACAGTGCCCACATACCGTACTTAAAGTTGTCTATGTACCGTATCAAAAACTGCCTGCGTGCGGTAACGATGATTGATTGGTTACGCATCGTATTTACTGTAGTCGTTACGGTGTGTTTACCTGTTTATTCGCTGATCCATCGATAGCTTTAAATTCAAAATGAAATTAATTTGCATAAATGATCAAAGCTTATTCGATGCGTCGCTCATTTAATGATGAATCTGCGAGTGTTTGTTTAAGTATACTCATGAAAATTGCGTTCAGTCATTGTCAGCAATAATCATTCATAATGGATTCACTTCATTAAGGCAATAAATTCAGCCTTCTCTAAGGTCCCTAAAATCATATGTGATTTGATTGACAAATAATCGATCGAGGAGTTGTGATTCCATTAAATTTGCATATATTCAGCAGATTTTTTTAGATGACAGCTTCGTGAGAGAATATTAGCAAATAAAGACGAGAATTGATTCAGCATTTCCACTCTTATAACTCATAAATTTTGTGTTAAAAAAGTTTATTAAGCATCATTTATCACTGTCTTTATCACCATTACTGAAATATTCATAACGAACTTCAACTTAAAATATTACTGTTTTACTGAATTACTGAATTTTTTATTGAGATGTTTTACTATTAATGAAATGTATTATTGATAACGGAGGAATCTTAAAGAGTATTGGCAAATTTATAAGAGGCAAGGATAACGAACATATCTTGTGTTGGTGCTGCTATTAGCTGTCAAATCTCTTATCCGAACAAAGATGTCCACTATGAATCAATTTTTGAAGATCTCCCTTCAGAAGTGCAAGCAGCAATGCATTCACACATACATCCGACGTGTGTCCATAGTGCAACCAACAATCTGTCAAAAAAGTTGTGCCGTTTCATACAATTTGCATATAAATTATCCTTACAAATTTGTTTATGAATAAGCTTCTAGGTGATAGAAGAAAATGCGCAATGCATTTTGCATATAAAATCTTTCTCTTTTTTTAATTTGCAGAAGAGTACGTATATATATATATATATATATATATATATAATCTGTAATATTATCGCTGTTCCTGTAAGCATTGTACATCATAGTTATATTTATTGTTGTTGAAGACCTTCACATCTTGCCAACAAGTTACTAATATTTGCGTACTATCTTTCAGTTAAACGCCAACCTCTCTTCTGTTTCTAATTAACAACAAATATCCATAAGTATGACTTCGAGCTTGAATTGAATGGAATGTTTTCTTGCATCTTAATCACTTTAGTATCTCACCAAAAAAAACCATATACAATCCATTATATACGGCCACATAATACCCGCTTAAATATACACTCACTTTAGACCTTCTTTCGCTTTTTCAGTGACCCCCCCCCCCTTATCAATGAGGGGAATTAGTTAGGAAATATCTACTCTAGCTGGTGAAAAATTTCATAGCGCAAAATTGCATTGCTATCTAAATAAACGAAATATGCAAATATGGATCGAACAAAATCGAATGAATCGATATATAAATACGGTGGCTAAATATCTGAATGTTTGAATTGTTGACGCACAATTTTCCAATGCAAGCAACATTTGACAAACGATAATTACATCGGTTAAAGACAACAAAAATTGCACCATTTTATGATGGCAACTATTTTCATCGCTATTCAAATTAATCTCACGAAAAAAAGTGCAAATCATTCGATTGCTTTTCAGCAAATAAATCAATAGATGGGCAATTCGTCTATTTTAGATTTTTAAAAGAAAAAAGATCCTCCATTCAAAAATAATGCATTTATTTATGCGATCTCCTTATATTTATTTATATAACCTTTTTAGAAATAAAATTTAAATAGTGAAATATGTGAAATAAATCATTGTCACACCCATAATTAGATTATTTTAATAGTACAAACATCATTGGAGTGTTTTTTTTAAAGTTTCGCAGCCAAAATCGATATATAACATATTTCGAGAACAGTGATAATTTACATAAATATATTTTTGATTTCATAATCGAATCTATTCATCTATTTGATTTTATGCTAATTCAATAGATTTAAAGAAAGACAATTGAAGAAAACAAGCTCATTGCATCAAAATATCTAAAGAACTCTAAAATTCCCTGCGAAAAATATGATTCTTAGAATGTTTGCCTCAAAATATTTGCGTCTAAAGTGCGTTGCCTTGCACCACAGGTTGATTATCTAAATAATGTTATATGTAAATTCCCATCCATGCAGACAAGCTTCTTTCCGCTGTCATGGCCTCATTTCCGGTCTTATTGCACCACATTCTAAGAAGTAATGAAATGATCTCTAAATCAATGAATACTGAGAGTGACCCATGAGGGTTTGTGTCTCAAAGTTACGATGACCTTGTAGGACTCGATTTGAACATGTTGTATAATGATTTTGCTTTTCAAAACCAGTGTGAGGGTGGAAGAGGATGTAGCCCGAATGGTGGTCTTCTGGAGGGCATCGTTAATGCAAAAGTGCAGAGAGACGGCTGTCAATAAAGACTCACTTAGACACCTCACTACGAAGCAGATTATCGCTGTCGCTCAGCCCCAACGCAGATGCTCGATGCGTTTCGTCGTCGAAGCATGATGCATGCACATGCCCAATTACCACTGATAGTTGGGTTGTCAATTAAACGCTCACATACGCTTCTTTTGGCTATCCAATCACCCCACCAACCTAATGCTACATCCATCAGCACTCTCTCGTTAGCCTAGAATACAAAGTACTCCCAATTATTCTCTTCGTTAATTCAGGTTGATTGGTGAACTTTATGCAAATATTTATGTAATCGTTGTTTACACTGTAGAGAAATATGCTTATTGCAAACGGTTCACCATTAATTTTGCAGATGAAAAAAAAAGTTTGCAAATTCCACTTCAATTGAAAAAAGATTGCAACAAATTCGAGAAAGCTATTGCAAAAGGGGGATTGTTTGAAGTTCTACTCATTAGACTATATGATTGTATAACTGTTTTACAAAAAATTTAAATGTTATCTATTGAATGTTCTGTTATAAGTTGTTTACACTAATGTGCTCACTAAAAAATTCCTTATCTTTTAATGATTGAAGAGTTGCAACTGTTAGTTTCTATATATATGGTCGTTACATTTTGCAAAAAAAACACACATACGCATTTGCAAGTGTGATGCTTTCTCTGTTGATTGTTTGCAAAGTGATGTGCTTATTGCAAAATGATATGATTGTTGCAAAATGATATGATTGTTTGCAAAGTGATATGATTATTGCAAAGTGATGTCATAATTGCAAAATACTAAAATTAACTAATCTCATCGTTTTATAATCTGATAAATCATAAGAAATTATTTAAAGAGGAAAATTTCTTTGCATTTTTTGCAATTTGAAATTCGAATAAATAAACTTTAAATGAGGTTGATTTTTTGCACTAAAATGTTGGTGAATATATTCATTGGTTTTTTGCACTAAGATGTTGGTGAATATATTCAAAGTGTTCAGCTCCAGCTAGATTTTTCCCCTTAGGCGATCGATTAATATTAACAAATGACAGTTAAATGAAGAGAATAACATCGCACTAATGGCTTGATCAATGAAGTTTTCTATATATCGATTGATTTAAGTGATCAATATCGATCAATGAATGCATAAAAATTCCATCGCATCGATCGCCAATTTGATTTCTACCGATCGATTTATTAGCGACTCATCGATTTTGCGGTTCACAAGCAGCACAAAACTATCGCTAATATCGAATGTGCTATGTGAATTGCGTATGTGCGGAGAGCTACATACTTAAATTCTATAAAATCGCATGGGAATCGGAAATGTAATACGGAATGCAGCACTATAAACATGGCCGCCGATTATGGCGACAATAGGCAACTAAATATTCGTATAAACATGAGAGCATTTACGCATGAGCGGTATTTTTTCGTTCTAAATAGCTTTTTAACAGTGTTATTATTCAATAAGTTTATAGCTGCTATTTGTTGATATTATTCGACGATTTTTTTTTCTGTTTTTATTTTTTCAAATTTCTCAATAGAAGCAATTGTTGAAATAAAATGTATCTCTAATTGAAAGAAATATTTTTTTTAGGAATTTATTTGTGAATTTCCGTTTATTTTTATCTTGACTTTATCATAACAATAAAACTGAATAAAAACATTTTCTATAAGCTAATTCAAATTTAGAGTTTAGAAAATTAAATAATTTTTTAAATTACAAAATAAAAATATCCATTTATTGAATATAATGTGCTTTTTTTGAATTTCAGAGCACTTAAAATTTTCATTTTTTCAAAGAGTTTTCTTTTATGGCAACGATTGATTACCTGTTTTAAGAGAAAAATTACCCACCATAATCAGCAAAAAGTACGACAGAAATTCGTTCTATTAATAACTCTTCTGTTTCACTTTGATTATTTGCTCTACCTATAATATTATGCGGTGCCTTTTTTACTTTATTAACCATATTTTTGTGTTATCCCTTCTATGCTATCCTGGTTTTACTCACTATAAAATGTTCTATCAATTTTTTTTTTTGCATTTATTTTATGCACTTATAAAAGATTCGGCAAAAAAGATACGCCAATCTAGCTAAAAGCCAATAAATCACTTTTTAAATTATATATTAAATTTATACGCTAAAAGGATTCATCAATCAAAAAAAAAGAAAAATTTAAATTGCTCAACGTTCATTGATTATAAAATCTCTTCGAGTTGATTCAAATTCTACCGCCCAATTTATTTGTAACATTTTTGTTGCGAATTAATTTATTCATTTTGAGCATTGATATACTAAGCTGTTTTTTTTNGGGGGGGGGGGGGGGGGAGGGAGATTGAGAAAATTCACTAGTGAGATCGAAGAGTTTCATAAGCGAGTTATTATCTAGTTATACTCGTTCATTCATTTTCCTAATGTATAAATCTTTGCTGTTGGAGAATTCTCAACGATAATCACGCAATCAGTGACGTGAAAAGTTCTTTTTTTTTGTGCCGTAAAAAGGATTTCCTTTTCGAAGAGTGCTGTTGAAGAATTTTGCTGAATGATAAATTGAATGACAAATGAGTGGTTCAGAAGGCCGTTCAGTCGATAAGCGAACAAATCTGTTAGAGAATCACTTCAACTCATTTTTCTCTGTCTATTTTTTGTTGAAAGAAAAAAAAGTTTTTTGTTTCATTTTAATGGAAGTTTTTTCCATGCAATTGTTTCGATGAAAACGTTTTCATAGAGCGATTATTTGCGAAGACATTATTAGCTCGAGGTGTTGTTCAAGAATTGCTTCAGAATCACTTACAGAAGCCACTAAAACTTCACAATCGAAGGACAACGAGAGGCCACTCCTCTGAATTCCGCAATATTTGTTCGTGCATCTGAATTCGTCTGCGTTAATGCAAATATATCTGAATTCTCTACTACCATAACCGCATTCAAAATTATCAACCTAAGACATGAACCATCGAGAGATTGTGGTGTGATCACTGGTGTCGATCAGAACACGATATTATTAAGTGTCGATAAATCGACGAATGGTATAGGTTATATATATGGTGTGGCAATAGGCCAACCAATAGCAACTATTGCTTATGCTGGCCAACGCAACCGCGCTTAGGCCACTTCTCGAGAACTACCAAAACAGAAAAAAAGCAAGCCTTGTCGTTATGATTGTCTCCTACCTCACGAAGCTCGTGCTTCTACTTCCCGAGCTAACCACTGCACAGACCAATAAACTCGCCGAAATCGTCGACGAACAACAACAATACGGTAGGCATTCTCATATTATTCGTATCATCACTTACACTATCAATTAAACCAATATCGTGCTCGTCCTCGACAAACCGTTCCTTTTCGTGCAGCGTTTACAAACTAGTTATCATCGCAACCTGTATTTACTACCTTTACCTAGGTGGTTTACAAACTAACCGTACACACTACCATACTTACCGCATCTGTATGGTTTACACCGCATGCATCTTCCATATGCACAAATTGATGCTCTTTAACTCGCAGTTACTGAGCACTAATAAGGAACCAAAAAGCGGAAATCAACTAATTTCTCATTTTTATAAACTATGCGCTGGGTGTATTTGTAAACTTTAAAGGTATAATTTTTTTCTCCATGTATTTAAATCAATTTAATGCTTTCTGCATCAGTTATATATATATATATATATATATATATATATATATATATATATTTCAAGCTGATGATATTATAGGTAAGAATTCTTTACAAACGCCATATCGTCATAAAATACCGCCACGAGTGCACTCAACTCATCCCGATCATTGTGTGCCTATCAATGAAACTCTCAGGAAAAATCTTATACAGGTATTCTGATAGCGTTGCAATATTTTTTCAGTAATCTATTTTGCAGTTTGCATAGGGATTTTTCTATGAAGATATCTATTGTTTTGCTTTATTTATATTATTGAAAGATTTACAAAAAAGTTTGGGGATAAGTGGGAAACTCATTGGTAAAAATGCCCCCATATTTTTTAAAATATAACTAAACGACATAAAAAATGCAGAGAAGATACCGAAAATGAGCAAAACCGTCAAAGGTTTCATATATTTTCAGCATAGAATGCTAAGTTGATAAAACTAATGTGAATGTAAATAATGATTGGGAAAAATGACCGTACATGAATGGCTATTATTTGTATTCAATCTAAAGTTAGCAGCTCATCCTTTCCCAACCCTCATCCCGCAGCACCTCTTCCCTTCCCAAACCTTCTCCCGTCCCCACCCCACACAATTGCGAAGAGTCTTCAAACAGAACTTCGGAGAGTTAAAAAGTGTTTCAAGGATGAAACAAGCTATTTTCGAGAAAAAAGAGCCATTTATTTCAATGTCGTTTTGTGATTGCTTTATCTGAAGCGAATTTCACCATTTTCCGAATTGTAGAACACAGTAATCTGTGAGTGACATGTGACTCATACAGCATGTTGGTAATTTCTCTTTAAATGCCATTTGCAACTGTTCTATAACGCTCATTTTCAATACTAACATAAGCAATTTATTCAAAGTTGAAAATTCCATAGGCGTAATTAACGAATACTCAACGAATCGAGAGAGTAAACCTGCAAAAATTTGAAATATTTGAGAATTTTTATATATGGCTATGAACATTTTTTGTATATGACTATTTTTATTTTATTGAATAATTTCTAAATTTTTAAATTAAAGTATTATTATTTGATGAGCATTGATTATATAATATCAACTATTTTCCATAGGGATAGGATTTAAGCCAACATAACTAAAAAGCATCAAACTCTATTGAATTATAAATATCAATGAGGTGAATAAATTGATTGCTTTCGCTATTTATAGAATGTAGTAAATGTAAGAGGAATTGTTGATCATTGAGAAACGAAGCACAATCACAGCGAAATCATCCATAAAATTACGATGTCATGCATATGAATTCCCTTTTGTTCATTCTCTCAAGCGTAAACGTTTCCGTATTTAGGCGCATTCGTTTACGGGGCTTACATGGCATTTCCTACGTGAATGAACTTTTTTTTGATCGATAATTGTGTTATTGATCATATTTGAAAAAAAAAACAAATTGATATAAAAGTAACTTAATATAAAAGTCAATTTTTTAAAAATTTTTAATTCAATTCTCACTCGAAAAAAATTCACTATTATAGTGAGAGAATTATTTTACGGCATTCAAATGGATTTATTTCAGTTCTTTAATTTCAACTACAATTTTAATGGATTTGGTAATTCCATTCCCAACGAATCGATTATTTCATTTTTATTTATTACCGCTGAGTGCAGAGAAAATTGAAATTTTAATGAAAATGTTACTCCAATGATGAGGCAACATCCTTTTAAGCAGAAAAAAATCTTTTTTTTTGCCTCAAAATTTTATAAATAGATAAAAAGTTTCTCTCGAGATGAACTGAGTATTTAACGCATAAAACTTTAATAAGTATTTCACGTAATGATGAGAAATTTTGATGCCTGTATAATTCGATTTCAAATTCCCTACTTTCATAGGGATTATTCGCTGAGCCACAATACGATAAAGATACGCTACCGTCTGCTAATTCAACAACGGTAATTGTCGAGTTGACTGTTCAAAGTATTACTGAAATTAGTGAATTTTCGAGCAGTTTTAAAGCAGACGTTTGGTTCAGTCAAATATGGCACGATCCGAGATTGGATTTCCGGGTAAGGTTTATTGCGTAATTTCAAGAAAAATCTATTTTGGGTGGTCTATTTCGTAATTACAGATTAAATCTGTTATACAACCGTTAGGTGTTTAATAATGTCGAAAATTTGCTAAAAAACATTCAAAAATATTAAAATTTTTATTTCAACAAATATCAAAGTTCATCGATATTTTTGTTTAAATTTAACTAAAAGGAATTTTATTTGCAATTTTTTTTTTCATATATTACTTCTTAATTCATGTTTATCACTATTTCAGCAGCTATTCTGTAAAAATTCTTCATATATTCAATTTTATCATAACAAAATATAAGTATCCAATTTCAAAGTGGTAGCTGACAGGCTTGGGACTTGAATTTTATGGAAATTATTCGAAAAATTCACTAATCTGTTTTCCTTAATTTTTTTAAAAATACGTGACTATTAGTGAATAGCGTAAAAATAAGCTAGTGGTGGCGAAGTTTAACATAAAGAATGATTAAAATTGATTAAAACAAGATGATAAGAATATAAATAGATATCTAAAAAAATGAGCATATTCGGCTGTGGAATCTCAAAGTTCAAATTTCCGCCACATATGAATATTTGCTTATTGCTGAAACGTTTATTAATATTGTTTAAAATATTGCAAATTAAGGGTTATCATTATTGTCTATCAAATCTTTCGTTAGCTGCACATAAACTTCCACAATTATGGACACCAAATGTTTGTTTCGTGAATAGTAAAAAAGTGGAGATTCATTCATCACCCTCGCAGAATATACTTCTTATCGTCTTTCCTAATGGAACGATATGGCTCAATTACAGGTACCCGCTATTTCATTTTACAATCATTTTCTTATCTTTTTACATTGAATTTTCACTTGTGAATTTTTCTCTACTCATAATGTTTTTTTTTCTGCAAGTCCCATGAATATGTTGCAATAATTAACATATGCAAATTTATAGTTGCATTAAAAAATCATTGAACAAGCATCTTGTCTTCTTTTCTGTGTTATATAATTGACATATGCAAATTTATGAATAATCATAGAACAAGCATCTTATCTCCTTTCCTGTGTTATATAATTAACATATGCAAATTTATGAATAATCATAGAACAAACATTTTATCCTCTTTTCTGGGTTATTCATATTTTATAAATACATTAAATATGTGTTTCAATAAAATAATACCGAGAGTATGTTTTATCTCATATTTTATGAGTTATAGTTATGATTAGTGCTTGCATAACGAATGTTTTTCAATTCTCTGATGTCGATTAATCGTTCTTTGTTAAATCGTCGACTCCGTTTGCAAGAAAAGTGTTGTGGTTGAAATTGCTTAGAGCTAAAGTGTTCGACTATTATGGGCGAATCAATTGTGTATAAGTAAATGGTGAGCGCCATTTCGTCGAAAAAGATGTCCAGTGGACTTTATTGGAGGGCAATAGACGATGAAAATGCCACTCAATGCTCTTCCCACCGTCAACTCTTCCGACACTATCGTCGATCCTTTTAACGAAAGACGGACTAAATAACTCTATAAAGTGGAAAAGAGCGGGATAGAATTCAATAGAAATATCCCTTTAAGAAAATGTCTAAAATTTCATAACGCTGGAGAAGGAAGGAGAACTTGCAAGAAGCACGAATTCAAGAATTCATTTAAAACATGATAATACCTTGTTCATAAATTAAGTGAAAATCGGTTAGAATCGAGATGTTTAGTGAAGAGTTTTTGAAATGCTGCATTGTTTTAATTGAATGTATTTGAAGTTTGAATTCATTGAGAACGATTCTGTTAAAAAACAGGTGATTTGCTTGCTTTTTTTTTGCTGCTAGCCAGTGCAGTAGACATTGACTATCAACGTCATGGCGGAGGAGAAGCCAGAAAAAGGGAAAGGAGAGGGGGAAATAAGAAAAGGAGAGGAGTATGCTTGCACATGCCATCTCCATGCTCCACTGGTCAAATACGCAATCTAAGTATATCACCATCACTTTCGACCGATGAAAGCGACTCAACGCTGAAAAAAATTGTTGAATAAATATGAGTGAAAAAATCATAATAGTTTACATCATTATGGTTTCTCTAGAAAGAGTGGAAACATCTTCAAACTCCTAAAATATTTTTACAGATAATCTATAAATGGAGGTAAGTTGACATTTTTCACTAGTGAAGAAAAACAATAGTTGCTAAACGCGAATGCAATAAGTTTGTTTTTCTGATTTGTTCCTGTCATTATATTTCAACGTCAGTCATTATATTCATCGTTGTCGGTTTTGAAGAAAAAAATTTGACTGATTCAAAACGAATGGTGAAATATTGTCGACGAGTTTAATCTCACCTCCGACTTCCTTATCATTGACGTTACATTTAGAGATTCCAAAGAAAGCCTATTTATTGAAGTTCATTTTTTTTACTCATATGAGTAAATAGGAAGTAGAAAGAATATAGGAAATTAGGATGTACGCTTTATATTAGGTGGCAATCAAGATTTATCGTTAGAGTATAAAAGTGCAAATACGTAAAAAAGATATGGTATATGAGCTCCCAAAGTGGGATAAAATATTAAAATTTCCTTTTCCTTCTTTATTAAAGATTTTGATATCCATTTTTAGAAATGCTTTTTTAGAAATGCTATTTTTCCATTTTTTTAAATTAACTCTATGAGCAAAAATAAATGATGATAAATAATAATGAGATTTTGCAAATTTTCAAGCTCTATATATCTGAAGTTTTAAGAAACATAAATTTTTGATATTTATTGAAATTCGACTTTAATTTTGACCAGAATTTTTAGTTTTTCTCTAAAAATTTTTCCATTCCTATGAAAACATTTTCAGTGTAGTTAGAGAAAACGTTTTAAGTTATGTTGACAATGCAAAGTTATGTAAAGAATGTTGATATTACTGCAATTCTACAACCTAACACATCACTCATATTCTATACTTATATCGATGTGGGGTATCATTTTTCATTGCTTCAGTCATAAATACTTCCTCTAGCTTGAGAGGTATTTCGATCGACGCCTATGGTGCGATTATTACGTTTTAGCTACGTAAATTTATACCTCTATATATGTTAGTATTTGCCTCTCTCTTTGCCTTTCTCTCTCTCTCTCTCTCTCTCTCTCTCTTTGTCTCTCCATCGCCTCTAATGGAATTATTTGATGTTCTCCACCTTTTGGTCGGATTACCTGTGAGATAATATTATGAAACTTCCTCTAGACGAGATATATTCACGTTACGTTCATCAATCCAATAGCATTGTACTCATATATAGAAAGGCACTTCAATAAGACGCAATTGCGCACTCAAATGTGGCAAATATGTAACCAATCATGACGACATCTACACACATATCCCTATGCGCAAATGGGCACATAAATTTCTCGATCGATGAAACATATGAGGGGAATCGCATTGATGGAATATCGAAAAAAAAGAATTCATTTTTTGAAATTCCTTAACGGAATCATTACTCCAATGAGTATTCATTCCTTAATGTTATTTTATATGAAATGCTCGTTCATTTTATATGATTATAGAAAAATTCTGTGAGAGGGATGAACGAATCGATTGGAAGTTTGCTTTGAAAATGTACGGTAGTAGTGGCCGCATCACCATCATTAGATGTATGGAAGCGCGTTTAGATGGGGGTGGGGGACTTGTGAGGAGGGATGAGAGGGCGTTGATAGCTGAAGCTGTCATTCTTGGCATTGGCAGTTTTATTTCAAATACCATGTTTTTCAGGAAAAAGATGAAAAGGAAGGGAAGGCAGGTTGGAAGAGGTAGGAAAGATTAGTGGAAGGAGGGGAGAAAAGATAGTTAGGGGAAAGGGCTGGGTAGATAGGAGCAAAAGTGAAGGATAGGATAAAGGAATGGGAAAGCTCTCATAGCTTAGGCCTAGGCTAGTTGAAGCTAACGTTATTCCAAATGTCTAACTGTCCTTATTCCAGTCAACTTTCCGGATGACAGAAAGTGAAAAACATGAAGAGCGCTGATGAAATCAATGAATGAATACAAGTTTAATGGGCAAAAATAGAAATTGCTTTATCATCGACGTACTCTCTTGTTGGACAACACAAACTGTGTGTCTGTCTATATCCATCTACTCAATTCTTTAAAGCTAAGCAAAGAATTTTTCGTTTGCTGAAATTAATTAGCACTACTATCAACGTAAATGTTTAGTATTCAACGCGATAAACCATCTAAAAACATAAACATTTTCGTTGACGTATTCAAATTGTGCATTTGTCCTTTGAAATTAATTACAAATTTTTCTTCTCAATACAATCGTTTCCAATGAATAAAGCATCCAAAAGATCGACATTTTATAGGCTGATCAACGTGATCTTCACTCTTCCAAGATCATGTGTGTCTTGAAATTTTCAACTTTCTTGGCCATAATTCATAGACATTTGGCCATTGATCTGTAAACTACAGTATTAGGCTATATCATATGCTATAGTTTAGGCATTGAATTAGCCATATCCTGTGGTACATATGTCCAAGACCCAGTGATATTTGATGCAGTCGCGAATTATTGTTACCTATCTATGAGACATATAAGTTTAAACAGATTCTGTTAGATGTACAGTGTGTTCGTAGGGGTAATCTTTCTCTATTTGAAGGATATGTATGTGGTCACTCGACTAGGAGTGGACACCATGACAATAAATTGAATGAGATGTATAAGCGCAATAATTTATTCATATTTTAACGGGATTGATTACCACTTGCATTTGTTTTATTTTATTTTATTTTTTATTTATTTGTTTATTGTGTTTGCAGAAGACTTTTCTTTTTCGTATCTATGACCACGTTTATGATGCAAAAACTGCTTCATAATATTCTAAAGTAGCTGCGGATTTCAAGACTATTCGAGTATCCCTAAATGATTGGAATAAGGATTAGAATAAGGGGGAATCATCCTGTGATTCACGCTATACGGGCAAATTTTCGTAATTGCAGTTTCAGCGGTTGTCGAGTTGTAATATACGTATTTAAAACAAATTTAAGTGTCTGTAGCTTCGTTTATGAAACACATTTAACGATAGCATCCTGGGAGAATGGGGAGGGGAGAAGAGGGGAACTAAATGAGGAAACATCCAGTGGCTTACATCAAGTGCGATAAATGTCATAGCTCTAGCTTTAATAATTCTTCAATTGAACCTGAGAGACGTATAGACACACATTCATTCTCTAAGATATGACGTCAGCGTAATGCACTCTAAAAATGTGTAGTTGCAAAATTGCATAAAAAAAGTTTTATTATATGGCGATTGCATTGAAAACAACGGCCATGAAGAGTGATGCAAAAAAAAAAAAAAAAAGATCCAGAAATGAACGCAAAGTGTCTGAAAAGAACTGAATGCTTGCTATGGATAAACACCTTTGTAAAGGGGTGAAGCGTTTGGCCCACTATGATGCAAAAAAGTCGGAATTAACTACGACTTATGAAAGCATATTACCCTTTTTTTAATTTTTATTTCTTTGTAGAATTTTGCGCGCACGGGTGGTCTTGTGAGTTGAGTTGCAGATGACGTGTAGTGAGCCGTAATCTTCCTTTACACTTTTATTAAATCAGTAGATAATTCAATGGAAAACGTGATTAAGAATTTTTTTGGTGTGTTTGGGTGTAGTTCCGACCCGATTACATGCATACATATCGACAATATTTTCTCATTGCTACTTTTTGATAGTATTTCAACTCCACCTTCATTTCCACCAACTTATAGATGTTGACTATTTCAGTTAAAGTTTTGCACTATCTTAATAAGTAATAATTCCCATTATCAATAAGCATACTGCTTATTTCGTTAACATTTGTAATGTTTATTGTTGTAAATGTAATATTGATTGGTTGAACAGATGGATACTGCATAGGGTTTGCTCTATTTTATTATTATGTGCGAGCAAAACAACGGTTGTGTTAATTGAATGGGGTAATGCGGCTGTCACATACAGCTGTCACTTAGATCGAAGTAATTACTCGATTGGGTGGTCGATACAACAACTCACTAAGCGCATAGAGCATTAATGCTCACCGATTGTTTGCTTCTGTTGGAATTCCTCGAAGCAGAAAACAATCATTCCTTCATCGCTCTTTCAGTTCAATCCAACAACCTTCCATCACCTATCTCATACAACATTTCTACAGCACAAATATTCCTCATCTTCGATTAGGGAAAATTCATCTAATAGTGCTCTATGCTATAAAAATATATGGAATATGGGAAATGGCTTTAGAAATTTAGCTGAGAAGATAATGAGCACTTTAGAGGGAAGGAAGACTTACCTGAGAAGGTAGTAAGCACTTTAGAAGGGAGGAAGACCTATCCGAGAAGGTAGTAAGCACTTTAGAAGGGAGGAAGACCTACCCGAGAAGGTAGCAAGCACTTTAGAAGGGAGGAAGACCTACCCNTTTTTTTTCGTGTAAAATGTGAGCCTTTCTCAACACGTAGAGATATCTACTAAGATGTAATATATGGCTAGAATTTATTTTCATTTAGTGCATTGCAAAAAAAGCAGCAAATCCCTTATTTTCATCAATTAATAATTTATATAATATGGCTATGCATTATATATTATAAACTTTTAGGTGTAGAAATATTGTTTTTATTGAGAAAATTTGCATAACTTATAGATAATTTCAAAGATATAAATCAATTAATTGTGGAAATTCGAGCTAAATTCCAATGATTCAATTATATTAGAAAAAAGGAACATTAAATAAAGCAATTATACACAAATTAGAGAAAGTACCGTAATCGAAAAACTATAAAAACATCAAAACAAAGCGCAATTTACTGCAATCTTACTGCTATTAATAAAATAAACCTAAATGAGTAGCAGTAATTAAATTTTCGTGGATATTTTAGTTGGTTGAAATATTTTATTATAATTTCAGGGTAAGTATACAAGGCCCTTGTCAACTCGATCTCACCTATTTCCCAATGGATACTCAACAATGTAATCTCATCTTTGAGGTAATCACTCTTAAGTTAAAGTTAAGTATAATGCGGTTAGAGTGCCGCATTTTATATAAAGATGTTATCGAGTATTTTAGCTTATTAAAATACTTAATAGTTAGGAATATTAGGGAAATGTTGCTATTTTCACTCTACAGAAAATACGATTTTTTGATAAATAAAAATATAAGAAATATTCGTGTAGAATGCATTTATTGGTGATTTATTTTTACTAACTGTTAAAAGAAATGAACATATGAATCATTAAATTTTAATTCTTCAGAGTTATTCATATAATACAGCTGAAGTTCGTATAATATGGCGTGATTGGGAACCGGTTTCAATTCCCGATCCAAATAGTAAAAAATTACCCGACTTTGAGTTGATACATTTCTCCAGTAAGAATACGACACTTGTTTATACCGCTGGATTATGGGATCAACTTGAAGTTACGTTTGTTTTTCGTCGACTTTATGGATATTATGCGTTACAGGTAATTTCATTCATTGCTTAAAAAAATATTTTAATTAAAAAATTGATTAATCGCTAAAATAGTAAAAAAAAAATTCCCAAATTATACATTGACAATTCCCAAGAAAGGTTTTCGTTTGATTTATTGCTGCTCATTTTTATGCATTTAGTTTATCTCATACACGATTTTCGCATATAAAACTCTACCTCTCATTCCCACGGGAAAAGAATTAACCTTATAATCGAATTTCTATCTAACTTCGATCACAAAAAAAAGAAAAATATCTAAGGATGTATTAAACCTCATCGGAATGATGCTGCGAAATTCATCACTATCTCTTTTGTTCAAATTTCTCTTTGGATAACTTTTTTTTTTCCTTTTTTCTTTTCATTTTTCTCTCTTCATTTCTCTGAAAACTTTCAATTTTTTTCAGTTGAATTTTTTTTTGGAATATTTGAGGAATGATGAAAAATATGATGAAGTGAGTATCAAATCAAATATAAGTTTAATTTTATTGCTTGATTTAAGATTCTTTATTAAAAGGAAAAAAGTTTTAACGCACAAAACGACTGATATTCCCGAGTATTTCTTATGAGTGCATTCGAGTAAAAATATGCGAAAAAAACGTTATTTAAAGATTAATTGATGATTTCAGGCTTATATGCCAACATATCTATCGGTATTCATATCATGGATAGCCTTTTGGATTGATACAAAAGCCTTACCAGCAAGAATAACACTTGGCGTTAGCTCGCTTATGGCACTCACATTCCAATTTGGAAATATCGTCAAAAATTTACCACGGGTCTCTTATGTTAAAGTAAGATTTATTTACTCAATAAAGAGAGAGAGAGAGAGAGAGAGAGAGAGAGAGAGATAAGGATAAAGGATAAAACGATTGCAACGTGAACATCGAAGTAATGAGATGATATGACACATAGTGCATATTATTGATGTTCATAGTGAAGCGAATTCAGAATGAATAGTGTTAACTTTTGAAGTAAAAATTTGCATACTGAAGGGAAGGATAGGCAAATGAATAGAATGAATATTGATTGATTTAAAACGACAAAAATAAATTAGCAACAAAAAGTTGAAAAATATTAGCGTTTGTAGTAAGAGAATCTCAGATGCTCTCCTCACATGATGATGTTAGTTGCGTTTTTCTCTAAAAATAGTATAAGTTTTTATCATCAGATCGCTGTTTTTTTTTGCCAACACTTAATAATTAACAATCATTAATTTCATGAGTGATAATTGTTTTGTATATTTTATAAAGTAATATCTATGGGAAATTTTTACAAGTGCTAATCCGATAGATGAAATAAACTATAATAGTATAAAAAGTGGAGATTTGAAAAAATTTTCCCTTTGAAAATCCACAATTTTTATGAGTAGAAAATTATTTTCACAGGCTCTCGATATATGGATGTTCGGATGTGTTGGATTTATTTTTCTTTCACTCGTTGAGGTTAGTGCTTATCGGTTAATAATATTATCACATCATGCATATAGATGTTCGCAATCACAATTAGCAAAAAATCACTTGCAATAAAAGTGCTACTGCTTCTTTCAAGTTATTCAACACTTAAACAATCTTTTTTACTTTGATCCAGCCATCAAGTCAACAAAAATAGCAATAGAGTCAAAAAAGAAATAATGGAGCAAACATCTTCATTCTATGGGCTCCTCTCATATTCTTTGACCTAATTCTTTTCTATTTCATATATATATATATATATATATATATATATATATATATATATATTGGCATGGTATGCTTTTTCATCTTCTGAATCCCGAATCAACACACGATTCTTAGTACAGCTAAACGAGAATCCATCCCAGTAAGATATACTAAGGAAGATGTTAGCAGTACATGTTGATCACTTCCAATTTCAACTTTATTCAGCTCGAAGTTCATCTCTTTACCTCAATTTCACTAAGCAACGGCTATAGGTAACGTATGTTACAGCTTGCTGTCGTTGGTTTCGTCGATAAAATAGAGGCGAAACGAAGGCGGACACAACGTGCCAAAGAGCAACTGATGATGCGTTCTGAAAGCGAACAACAATGGCTATCACGGCTAACCGGTCATCGCACTGGTCAAGGAATATTTGCATCTGATTCAAGGATGGGTTAGTTTATATTACCGTAGTCGACGTTTAAATTACTGTGTGCACTTAGGAACAAGGTTTGCAACATAGTTACCAACCTCTCGGCTGGTTAAATACTATTCTAGAGTGGAAATAAGCGGAGAAGCCGATAAACGTTCTAGGTTCTAAGGCTATTAATTCAACTCCAATATAAATAACAGTTGAAATTCCCGCTTCTCGCATGAATAAAAGCAATTGTAAAGTGTCTTCAGTATGCATTTCATTCGATCTCGTTTTATGCTTGCTGCATCACATAACCGATTTCCTAATTTTCACTCCTAGAATTCTTACCTTGTGGACCTCCAAAGTTGACCGGCTTTATCAGGTTTTACCAAGCTTTTGTGGAATACGATCTGAATAGCCTTCTGAATGGCTATCTAAATAGCATCCTGAATGTCACGTTAGAAAAATTGCAAATTTGCATAGCGATCACATAATTAAATCAATAATCGCTGAATGAATTCCTAATAATTAGGATAGGATGTGCAAATAGTTACAAATATGCAAAGTAGTTACGAATTATTGCAATATGCAAATTACTAGACAAATGGATAACAGGGATATCGTCAATGAATAAATTGTTTATTTAAATTTGCTATCCTAGCAATAGCTAAACAGAGAGGATGTATTTCAGGTAGTGATGCAGATACAGTACAACCTGGTGCACCATTGCTCAACCATAGTAATACACTCGATGTGAAATGCACACGTACACATGTCTCTTTGGATACTTCACCCAGACGGTTGCGTGCACAATCGAGACGAATCTCGGCGAGTCTTGAACAACCACCGAGAATAAATGGCGAGAAGATCGACGAAGTATATATCAAACTTTTGACTCTTATATGTATAAAAAATTTTGCAATGAAACCTTTGAGTTAAATTATAAATTAAATTAAATTAAATTAAACTTCAAGTTGTCTTAAGATATCAATCATCATATCATACGAAGTAATTACTATATTGAAGTTAGGAAGAAAGCGTTGCAATTAAAGCACTCTAAATTAGATGGGAAAAAGGCTTTCAGTTGAGCTCATAGAAAAGAACTGCTAATGAAAATAGCGGATAGTGGCGCTATGGGACAATTCGCTAATAAAAAGGCGAGTAAAGGATAGAAATTATTCCAATAAACCCCGTTCAGTCATATTATTGCATCATTAGCATACGGAGGAGATATGAGTCTGTCACAACTCTGCCGCATCCCTCCCCTTCTTCCCTCATATCTTCTCTCCCTCCTCCTTCACTGCTTTAACCTGTTTTCTCTGGACTATGCTGTGGGTGAGTAAACTCTCATGAAATGCAACCGTTACAAAAAAATTGCTCATAAAGGGAGATCACGTAAACAATTTCATAACGAATATATCGAGAGAGAAAATTCTTTGCTGATTTTTTACCGCTTGTATAGCTAATTCTTTGATTATCTCTTTCTATCTACAATATCGGCACTTTAAAATTTCCAGAAATCAAGAAGAGATAATCCCTTTAGAATAATCCATCGTTTTTATTTCAGATATCCGCAAAGTTATTCCCATTGATGTTCACAGCGTTCAATATTTTCTATTGGTTTTATTATATCGGAATGTCAGGAGGAATATTTTAACTTCACATTCATCTTCTGTGATATAAAGTGTTACCTTACTTAAATTTTGTTTGTTCTTTCTGATTATGTGAATAAATTTTTGATGAGACAACTACAGCTATCACAAAATCACTCCTCTTTCATTAAACTACATCAGTAGATAAAATGCACATTTATGTTAAGCGCATTTAAATGCATATATATATATATATATATAAATGTATCATATGGCGTTATGTGAAAAAGAAAAAAATATGATTGCTACGTAATAATAAGAAGTGAAAAATATTAATAAATATTTATTGAAATGAAAAAAAAAAGAATAAACGTCTATTAAATTGGAAAAAAAATATGGTAAACGTTAAGCGGAATGCAAATGGACCTATTGAACGTTAGAAAGATGAGAAAAAATGCATGCAAAAATGAATGATTGAATGGAGATATCAGAGAAAGATAAAATATTGCTCCGAATATTTGCTCCGTATATTCCGAAATAAATAAAAGAAAAAAAAACAAATTGCTTTGAATATTCCACATTACTGAAATAAATGAAAGAAACAAGAATATTGTTCAAAAATTTACAACTGTAATAGTCAATAGTCCATTAGGATGCTTTCTGAATCTTCATCTATGCAATCGCATCTAAAAACTTTGTAAATCAAAACCATATTCCATTATCTGATTGCTATTAGAGAAAGTAATTGCTATTAGGGAAAGTTTTCGAATTTCACAAATTTAAAGATGCAAATTTTTTGCTTAGAAGCCAAATTTCTAGAATAATCGAGCAAAGAAAATCGTTTAATTGAAATAATATTTTACGCATAAATCCCACATCAAGACGCTTACTTAACATTTGCATGATGTTTGTTTCCGGTGAGTCAAAGATTTGCCATTATATCTATCCTTAACTTAACCAAAATAACCAAAAGATATAGCCAATCTATCCAGTCTGTTATACGCTTCTTCTTTGTACGAATTATTTTCTATATTCGATTCATATTTCTTGTACAACAGTGACATAGATAGTGTTATATCTTAGAATGCAAGACACGTTCACATCGGATTGTATTACCTTCATCTTTTTCCCACTCAGTATTTCAGTGATTAATGAGTGAACATCAAATATAGTTACAACTTGCAGTACAAATGTGATGACTCTTCAAAAAATCCACAGACCAATTCGGCAGTAAGAAGGGAGGAAATACCCACTTTTGAGATATAACGTTAAAGTTTCTATGAACGGTGGAACATTTGGGTAATAATGACGGGGAAATTTATTACATTTCATCGATATGGGAACACCCCAAATGAGCTTTAATATTCAGAAGCCTCTAATCCCCCACACCCCTCTATCCACCGCAAATGTTTCTGATTTAAGACTCCATTAATGGTAGTTCATTTGCTACATCGGCGTTTGTAGAATCGAATGTGATATAGAGCTGCAAGATACGCAATTAGGTGGTCTTCAAGTCATTTAGAGGAGTCTGTGCTCGTTCGTGTTATCGGGTTCGCTAGCTAATATCTTCGGTTCAACGAGTTTTTACGGGTTAAAAGAGGAGGGAGGTTTCTGAAGTGTGGTAGAAGATGTTGAATAGCCTCTTCATCGTTAACACTTCCGGGTATGATTTTGAGAGATTTGCCTTTTTATTTCATTCAATTTGCATAAATTCTTTTGCTTTATTAATGATGGAACATTTTACATTGATTAAAATGGTATTTATTTTTTAATGAGTATTTAATTTTCATAAATATTTCAACAATTATCTAAAAAAGTTGTTTGTGGAATAAAACCTTCAAGTCTGTTTGCTCAGAACTTGTGGAAAAATCGACGAATCATCGTTGAGCATTTAAGTTGTTTGGCTTTAGTTTTTTCATTCAATATTTACTTCGTCACGCGCCATTGTTGTTCAAAGCTGCAAAATTTTTTTGCATAAATAGTGCGGCATTAGCATAAGTTGGAAAGCACGCCAGGGGGCTTGCATATTATGTGTTTTTTGTATTCCATGTAGTAAATTAGCCGGCTGAATTAATATGCGGAGAATAGTCAATGTCGCGATGATTTTGGTATATATGGGGGGACTCAACGTAAAACTATTGCCTCTCATTGCTGCAACATTCGTGGTTCATGTATTGATGCCAGAAATCGAACTTCAGCATAATAGCTTTTTGCATATATTCACAAAAGTGCAGTAAATTTACATAGAATCTACGAAAAATATTACAAATTTTCAACGAAAAAAACGCAAAATTTACTAATAAAGCTGTGGTTAGAATTTTTCAAAGAAAAAGTCATGTGAACTCAACTATGACTTCATTAAAAAATTTTTTCACTAACTTTAGCTGAAAAAAATTTCTGGTCTTTTTTATTGAATTTCTATCTATAAAAAATCCAGTTTATTCTATGAGTTTACAGGCTGCTTATCCAGAAGATGTTCCTCCGGTTATATCAACACCTCATCATTATCTTATTAGTGTTTATCACAATCAAATTTTCTTATTAGCGGTGACAACAGCCGAGAGTGAGTCTTTTTTTTTTGCATTACTTTAACATAGTTAGTTTTCAATTTTAAACATATTTTGCGCATTTGAATTTTCGAGTGTTTTTTTTTCATACGTAAAATTTATAATTAGGAGGTTGTATTTTCTTGTTGATAGTGGATAGGTGCAACTTAAAACAGAGATTACTGTAAAGGAAAAAAATGGGAGAATCTATTGAAGCCATTAGTGCCATACCGCAAATTTATTTTCTCGTCGTTACGATTTCAATAATAATAAAATCTTTTCTCCAGCTTTGTTTATTATAAGAATACGGTATATTATACATATGAAATATGAAATAGTCATTGATCGCTTGTTGATGCTACTGTGGGTGCTTTTAGTGAGTAGAATGGATATTGCTAACTATGTTTTTGAGAATTCAAAAGTTATATGTAATTTCGACTATATGAAAGTTGGCGAACGTAATCTATGCTCATTTCAATGGTCGACCATATAATTTCGTGAAAGGTGACGAATTTAAACCAGATTTCTTTGAGAGTATTGAAAAAGAAAACTTCCGAAAATTACTTTCCTTTTCATGAAGTCTCCGTAGGGTGTAGTTGTGTTGTAACTAGTGTACACCTTATACGAGAGTATTTCAGCACCTCCTCTGATGGTGATTGAGTTTTTGCATCGAGTGGTAGCCACTTTTACCGAATATTTCGATGAATGTTCCGATTCGGCAATCAAGGAGAATTGCGTAATTGTTTTCGAGGTATATTTCGTTATTCGCTCATATATCGGTTCGGATCCAAAAGTTCGAGCTTCTTTTCTCGATCCTAAACTTCACTCAAGCTGTTTCCTTTGATTTTAGTGCAGGAGCAGATTCTGGATTAGACACCGTACATTTCTGGTGCAATTAAATGTAATATCCTAACCAATATGTTCAGTGAAACAAATTATTTGACAGAAATAATGCATTGGCATCTGTTCGTGACATTGTCTTACTCGAGCGACGGGATGCACCCACATGTGCACAGGCAATGGATCATCTGTCCAGTCACAGTCGCACACTTAGAGGTCGTTCGAAGTAGAGCTGCAGCTATTTTTATTTTATTTTATTTTTTTAGAGCAAGAGGTGTTGCTGATGAGGTGGGTCGCAGGGAAGGGAGTTGAACGAGGGGGTAGAGTCATCCTCGGTCCTCGCAGGGCCGTGTATGTGCATCCAGAAATAGGCGTTTTATTATAAAAGTGTTTGGTGCTGCCTAATTTTTGTTAAGGACTAGCAGATATAGAAAGATCCCTTTAAGCATAGTTGTTGACCATTACAAAGTGTGATTAAAATTTTCAGTTGTTAGACGAGATGTTAGACAATGGTTTTCCATTGGCGACTGAGTTGAATATTTTGCAAGAACTAATCAAGCCACCCAACTTCCTTCGCACAATTGCCAACCAGGTTCATTTTAAATTTACTCAGTTCAGGCAGTATTTTTTTCTTTTTTTTCGAATTTTGAATAATAAAATTTATGATTATTTGCGGATGTTTTGTTCCTTTTTCGGCAAAACCCGCAAATATGTGATAGTGATACCCCTCCTTTCCTGGAGGGAGAAGGGGGCAGTCAGTGACTTGATCCTTGTCTTATCAGTGAGATAAGGAAGAGGTAGCGAAAGTTGATGGTGTTCATGTTTGCCTGCTGGGTGAGAGTGCGTAATTGTTGAGTGAAATTGTCAGTTCGGTGCATAGAAATTATGACAAGATGGTTGAGACGGGGAAAATGCAGAATCGCTGCTCGATGAGAAGGAATCTCAACAAGGGAGTCGAGTGGATATCCTTACGTCTGTACCACTAATTTTGCTTTTTTTCTTTCGTTTATGCTGTCCAATTGTTTGTTGTCGTGAACATCCAGGCGGAAGTGTCGTTCCATATATGCTCCATGGCGAAGGAATGGATTGTTCAAGGCTTTCATATCGTTATCTTTATGATGGTGTAAATGGACTGATTTTATTAGGTGACCGGTCGAACAAATGTCTCCGAGGTTCTTCCAACGGGTCAGCTTTCGAATATTCCATGGCGAAGAGCCGATGTAAAGTATACAAATAATGAGGCGTATTTTGATGTGATTGAAGAAATCGACGCAATAATTGATAAACAAGGCGCCACAGTGTTCTCTGAAATTCAAGGCTATGTAAGTGAATTTTTAATTGTTGTTCTATTTCAAGTTGAGCAATGTTCTTCAACGGTTGCGAGTTCTGAGGGACATATGTATTCAGCGGGTCATCAGAGGTAAACGTTTAATTTATAAGTTCAGGTTTTCTATGCTTAAATAGTAGCAACACATCGAAATTCACTTTTTAGTTAGGAAGGTGGATTTAAAATTCATTACGATTTCCGAACTGCTTCTGCAAGAATAATTCGGTGTTGCAAAGAGCAGTTCGATTTAGGGCAGGAGCAACACATCCTTACATGTATTTATACGTCAAGAAGTAAAGTCTAGGTGATCGTTATAGGTGATTCGCAGAAAATTTACAAATCCAAAAGCCTTCTTGCAATGTTCGTTACCAAAATATAATACTGTCGAGGTAATGGCTGTTTAATTTAAGCGTAGTTTTTTGCACTAGATTGTGAGCATGGCCTCGCATAGAATCTTACAAGTGCATGGTGTGGGTGGCAGCGGTGGTATTATTGCAGCCTTTTACGTCATTCTCAGCAGATAGGGATTCAGCGACCCGTTCTGACCACGAGCGCGGGGGGAAATTCGTCTCTTCCCAGGTAACATCTAGCCAAAGACATATGAAAGTGCATGAAGTGGCACTTCAAGCTGAGCAGCATTAAGTAGAATCTTCAGCAGTTTTGCGCATATGCCATTGCTGTTATACCGCAAGTCACAGGCTTCTATTTGTGTGTCCACTGCTTTTAGCACTTTTTGGTATTTTATTATTGTCTCTAAATGTCTTGCTTCATGTTCGTTTGTAATACGTATCTTCCTATATTTCCTGAAAAGTTTGAGTAGAATTAATGTCGTAGTTCTGTGACCGTATTGTTACACTAATCTACTTGCAAACGATTCCTAACCTTCCTTTAAAAATGCTTTCATTGATCCCAACGAAATATCATAATGGAACGAAAAGATATTTAAACGTTATTCCTATTCTTCTCTATCATAGTAGATATTGCGATGTTTTGTTTCAGATAGATTGTTGTTGTAAGCTGTCTGGAATGCCGGATTTAACGATGACACTTGTCAATCCTCGTCTTCTAGACGACGTCTCCTTCCACCCGTGTGTCAGGTTTAAGCGATGGGAGGTAGGTACATTTCTGTCTTCCCAATTTTGGTCTAAGTATATGCTTTTGCGTTAATTTGAAGCTCATGTTCAAATTCAATTCATCGAGATGCGTATTTGAGCCGCTAAGTTGTTGGCTTTATATTCATAAATCATTTTGCATGGTAGTGCTGGAATAGGCGAGTTAAAAATATTTTTTCTGGCTTTAAATTGATGCGAACTTATTTGTGATACATTTATGATCTTAAAGTATTAGGAAGATGCAGTTGACATCTTCGCTTGACAGTGCACGCGTACGGGAAGGCCGTTTAACTGTAGTTACGTTCCCTGTGCCAACAGGGTTCCTATTCGAAGAACGGGGTTTGTTTCGTTTTCCACTAATGGAAGGATTTGATCAAGGCAACAAGCACTACCTCATCATGTTTTGTTTTCAGAACGAGCGAGTGCTCTCATTCGTTCCCCCAGATGGCAATTTTCGGCTTCTTTCTTATCACATTGGATCTCAAAAGTATTTTTTTCTTTTAATTCCACAGAAGTATTTCCTCAACTATTCTAATAATATGATTACGACTAAGTGTATCGTTCATTGACAGTGCATCTACTTGGGATATGTTTGGTTTCTGGTTTGATCATATCTCCATAACCCCTTGCTTCCGATGTAAGTTCATATCAAGTATTCATCGCCCGAAAACTAGAAATCATTCCCTTCTCTATATTCCTGTTTTTTTAAGAATCGTGGAGGCTTTTTTATCCTTACAAGCAGTCATCGTGTAATTTAGATGGAACTAAGAATTATGGGGATATGGGGTTCGAGGTGAAAGTGAAGGGGGGAATAGGAATCTCCAAAGGCGGATGAACTTTTTAAATTGTACTTTTGTGTAGGGCTGAGTATTCCCCTACTATTTGATTTTTTTTTCACTTTTCTATCGCAAACGGATTCCCCACATCGAAATAAATTCTTTTGCAGTATGGTGGCAATACCGATTTATGTGCGCCATAACTTGTTATTAAAAGGTGGTACTTCAGGACGAATCGAATTGACTGTCGGCCCCAAACAGAGTATGGGAAAAATTGTGAGTTATTAAGCTGAATCTTCTCAGGCATTAATGAAGCTATGCTTTACCACTTAAAAATTCTGTTTTCAATGCTTCGTATCTGTCAAAAAGTATTTGTTTATTATTCATTTCGTCCTCAGTGTCCCTTCCTTGCCATTGAAATGTTTCGTACTTGCTTATTTTTCTCTTCTAATTTATGTTCATCCTTATTTAAACCAGCTTTTTATGCGACTCACACGGGTTGAATAATTCAAAATTGCGAATTACGAACGCCGCAAATCAGGTATGGCAAATAACAATCTCACGCCATCGGCGCCCCCAAACACTGCACGCGAAGTACCAAACATGCCTGCGCCTTAGGCACTCGCAAACATATAATCGAACTATAAAACAGGCTCGCGCCTTAGGCGCTCACGCAAGCAGAAGGCGAAGTACTACACAATAGACCCGCGCCTTCGACGCTACCAACCACAGCATGAGAAGTACTACAAAACAGGCTCGCGCCCTAGGCGCTCGCACAGACAGCAGGTGAAGAAGATTATACGACTTAGCGTCTGCGGAAGAGGCTCGCGCCTTAGGCGCTCGCTCAAACAGAACGCGAATTACTGCAAAACACGCTCGCGCCTTCATCGCTGTTGGAGGACAGCATACGAAGTACAATACAATATGTTCATGCCTTCGGCACTCGCAACGACAGCTGGCAAAGTAAAGCGTGACATACTCGCACCTCCACCGCTGTTGAAGACAGCAGGCGAGGTACAGCAGACTTGTGCCTTCGGCGCTCGCAAAGAGGCTATGATGTTCGGAGATACAAGTTAGGATGCGAATCTTCGATGTCTATTTGAATTTTATTACAATGCCTATGTTAAGCGCATCTATTTGAATTACAGTGCCTCCTTCCCTCTGTACTTTTCCCATTATCACTTTCAGTCGAATTCCACGCTCATCTTCGAATGAAATCATGGAGCATTCCTTCAAATATTTGCCTATCTGATGATTCAAATCCTCTTACTTTATAAGTAATGAAGTTTGTTTTCGATTACTTATTGAAGTATTTCAGCTCGAAGAAGTGGTTGTCGAGATGACAATGCCAAAAGCGGTTCAAAACTGCAATTTAGTTGCATGCGCAGGCAAATATTCGTTCGATCCCACAACAAAACTTTTGCAATGGAATGTGGGCAAAATCGAACTTGGCAAACCGCCATCTCTTAAAGGCTCTGTTAGTTATTTCGCTGTAATGTTTTCATTGTTTATGTTACATCGTTTTGTTATGGTGGCGGTATAGGTGCCATTTACTTGAATATAAACCTGTAGTATTTCAAGTTTATTTTGTCTTAGAAGATTTTAAGTTGTCCTTTTTAGAAGATTTTAAGTTTCTTTTCTTTTTCCTCGAAAGGACAGCGAAATAAATAATGAGCTTTGCTTTGCATATTTGTTTAACTAGTTTTTGATCTTTATAGTTCTATTTGAAGATTTTTTTAAAGGGATCACAACTTACAGGTATCGGTGACCGGCACGGCAACAGTCGAACCACCTCCCATAACAGTAAGGTTCAAAATAAACCAGTTAGCTGTGTCCGGTTTGAAAGTGAACCGACTGGATATGTATGGCGAAAAATACAAACCTTTTAAAGGAGTAAAATATATAACGAAAGCCGGCAAGTTTCAAGTACGAACGTGAGGGCACGCTGAAGGGAGTATTGATGCTTTCGAATGCTGTGGTAAGCGGTTTCGTACTGTGTAAGGCTGCATTTCTCACGAGGCATTCTACATCCTTGTCATCCTTCATCTTCCCAACCCTCTTAGATCTGTGGTTCTGTGGTTAAATCGAGCTACTGTATAGTTGCATTTTTGCCTCCCCCTTTCTCCTCGCGAGGTCGTTACCCGACCGAATCTTCGCCAGCTAAAATCGTCTGCCCGTTACTTACAACTCTCTGATATGGGTTTTTCTAGCGGCTGATTTCTGAATCGCTTTTGTGGAAGAGAGACATGAAACCATTATTTATATATTTATCTTACTTATTTACTTCAAAATTCCGGAATAGGAGAACGTGCAGAAGTAGGTGAATGTGAAGAGCAAGGAGCATCTTTCGTAGAAGTTTTACATAGACGATGGGCGTTAATTTTCATACTACATAGACATTATCTCTCCCATGGCATTTTATCTGTATCAAAAATGAACGAAATTCCTACCAATATATGTCGAATTTTTTGAAACCATAATTCAGTCAATAAAGCAAAACTCAGCTCTGTAAGCAAAGCTTTTGAAAATATTAAAGCTTAACATCCATGCTGTTTAGCTCAAAAAGAACAAAAGCCGACTCGTTTTGATAAATTTTGATTTTTGGGGAAAATTTCCAGTTAGCTGTAATAGACCGAACTATTTTGAATTGTACCAGAAACCAATCTTAGTTGAAAAGTTTTCGTTTTGTTAGAAAAATCTTTTTTGAAAGTTTTTTATCGACTATTTTCACTCAAAAAATCTTCGTTTACATTCTTCTTCATGAAGTTGCTTGTTGCAATATCCCCTAGCGCTGTTTGACTTTTATTTGCCGACTAAATGAAACTTTTGTTTGTTTTACGTATATTTCACCTTCATTGCTTAATTAGTGAAAATTTTTGAAGATTTTCGATGAGTTTGCTAATTTTTTCTATTAAAAAAAAACTTTTGGCGTTCTACCATGCATTCCTGTAAACATTGAAAGTTCTCATTAGGAGGATATTTATACTTCGTCAATGTTGTAGCTGTGAGTGTTAACTTATTCACTGTTATTTGATAAAGTATTGTTTCTTTAAAACAGGATAGTGTTACTTCGATTTTTTAATTTTTACGGTAAAATGCTGAAGCGTATAGTGTGGATATGACCAAACATGATCGCGGCCGTACGGTCCGGTTCACCAGTTGGGCGCACTTCAAATATCAGCTTTAAAAAGTTCTATTCAATGAGAAATTCAAACTGCTTCGCTCCTTATGAGGTAGATGTATTAGTATAATACTTTTTGAATATGATAGAGCACTCCCCCGACAAGCCAGAGGTCGCGGGTTCGATCCCGCCCGCGGACAGGATATACGATAGAAATGAGGAAGGAAGAAAAAGGAAGGAGAAAAAAATTGGAGTGAAAGTTCGCAAGAAAGAAGATTGGTGAGGTGGGATGATTCGACACAGCCGTTAATCTATGGCCTTAGATAGTTTATGAGGTGGGCTTCCCTTATCTTGCGGATTAGTGTGCCTTTGCCCCGAGCAAGTATTTCGACCACAATGTTAGTAGCCTCAAGGTTGTGGACCTCGGCAACATGCTTGACCATTGGGCACGCAGCATAGTGGTGATGACACGCTGACCAAGCATGTTGCCGAGGTCCACAACCTTGAGGCTACTAACACTGGTCGAAATACTTGCTCGGGGCAAAAGCACACTAACCCGCAAGATAAGGGAAGCCCACCTCAAAAACTCTCTAAAACCACAGATTAACGGCTGTATCGAATTATCCAACCTCACCAATCTTCTCTCTCGCGAACTCTGATTCCATTTTTTTTCTCCTTTTTCTTTCTTCCGCATTTTTATCGCATATTTTATATGACGAATTTCAACTTGGTGCGCTATGATTATGGCCCAAAGAGCCGAAACATCAGCATAAATTATTATTCCATCTGTGCATGGCTCCTTATTAGAAAGTTCGGGTCTGGCATTTTCAAATTTTACAGTCTAGGATGTAAAAGAAACAAAACAGCATAGAGATACCCAGTTGCCAGTTTTCCGGAGTGCTGGAAGTAGTGTTTTTTTTAATTTCCAGGGAACAATTAATTACTGTTGGAAGTATTTTTTGGATTTTACGGTTGTATTTCTGAAAGTCACTTTCACGAAGTGGTTTCTACGGATGTTGTTTTCCAGTGAAACAAAAGCCAGAACTGTTCCTGAAGTGCCAAATTGCCTACAGAATCCTCGAAGCTGATCTCGCTACAAAGCCTCTAACAATCGAATAGAAACTACAACTTATGACTTAATGTAGAAAAAGGCTTACTTCTATACGAAAAACTTTCTCATCCGGTATAGAAGCAAGTAAAAAAAACCGAAACATTTTAATATGCATGCAGGTTCAATGGAAATTGTGACGTCTGAAAGAGNCCACAAAGAAGACAGCTTTCAATGAATTGTGGAAAACTATTAACTGCCACCCACACGTTCCACTCCTGCCTCAGCGCTCACATGAACGAAGCGGTAAAATCCATGCTTGTTTCAATGGATTTCTATGGGCTAAAGCAGCTTAAATCGGCCTCTCATTCCTCTTAGATAAATAAACAGCGGTGAATGAGAAAGTATTACTTCATTCACTAAGCAATAAACTTAATGGTCGATCTACATTAAATGAAGTGGCATTTCGTCACAGTATTTATTATTATAAAAATGATTCATAACTCGCCTCATAGATAAGCTCAGCAATGCAATCACCTTTCTTATGAAACCTAACTCAACGACTAAAAAGTTAGAAAACTACCAACAAGATATGCTTGAAAAGAACGATTTTCAGTTTTCAACCAACATATATAAAGCATTCAAAATTTTTTTCTCATCAGTATCCAGTGAAATGAAAAAAATATTGGCAAATCATAGTTCATATTATTGCTGTGTATTAAAAATATCTAAAATGAGTTCATCTGAAAGGCAAATCAGCAAAGTCGAGTACTCTGCAATTTGAATTAGTCGAGTGCTCTACAATGCTGATCAAATGTTATCATCGGTCAAAACTCTAAGATAAAAAAAGAAGAAGCACACAAATACAAGCACCGATATAATGCACTTTCACAGAAATAAAAGGAAAGTGCTTTAGTGATTAAGCTCATAATTGCTTCGAAATAATTTTAGAAGATAACGGCCAATTCGATAAAATCAACGTAGATAAAAGCGATAAATTATCGATCGAATTGTGATGGAGGCCTTGCCATCACCTTAACAAACAACTTCATAAAGCAGCAAAAATGAGAAATAAAACTAAAAACACTACCGAAGAAACGTCGAAGAATGAGATTTGCACCAAAGAGAGCTTCGATAAGTGCTTCTTTGCCGGGATATTTCAGCCAATTCCATGCATTGATCAACTTCAGATCATATTTGTCGCGCTGCAAACCAAAATAAGATCACATAACAAACAAAATATTGCCATGAATTTTGTTTAAAGTAAAACTCTACATTCTAGCTTAGTCACTACATGGACTAAAACATAGTTCTTAACGCAAATATCATCTTTTTAACCCTTTCGATGCAGCTCTACTTAATTCCGTTGATGAAAAAAATTGATGCAATTGAAGGTGGAAAAAATTTAACCGGTTCCACATTGGCGATCATAAAAAATTCACAGAAATATCTAGCATTTACTCCTTAAAGAAACATTTCGAATTTACTATAATTTAAGCGCCTTGGTGAGTTATATTTTTTGGTTTAACTTAAGTTTAATAAACTTTATTTAACTACATAAATAATCTTACTTTAGTGATTACTAATAAACTTAAACCTTAAGCAAACAAAGAAACGAGTAACGATATACCTCATCGGCAGCATCGTCGAGTTCAATAGCATGTGCAAACAACTTATTGCATAGTTCTGTCGTATCAATGCCTACTGAATGCGCTGCCGCCAAAACGTTCATACGTATTTTTTCATCCTCGATTTCTTAAAAAAATAGAAAGAAATCAAATCATTTCTAACAAAAGTTTGGTTCCTAGCAACCTTTTTATCAAATGCGTTATCAGTCGAATATCGACGCATTACAAGCCGACAATCCGAGAATGAACTTAAATCAGAACTTAAAAACTAGGGACAGATAGCATTGCTTAAATTAAAGTCCCAACAGGAATTCTTAGTTACACATTTTGCAAAGAGAAAGAACAGGAATTCGACCACACAGGACTCGGCATTGATATATTTATATTGCAGTTTTGCGAGCACCGCGGGCGCAAACCTCCAAAGGTGCACTGTCGTTCTTTTTTTGGCGAGTGCCGAAGGCACCAGCCTGTTATGATGTAGTTTTGCTGATGTTCCGGCGAGTGCCGAAGGTGCCGGAATGTAGCGATGCACTTTCGCTGTTGTTTTGGCGTGCACAACGGGCGTCAGCTTCTAATGATGTCCTTGTGTGAATGTTTTCGCGAGCGCCGAAGGCGCCATAATTTCATCATGCATTTTCGCTGCAGTTTTGGTCAGCGCCAAGGGCGCCAGCCTATTACGACCTGCTTTCGCTGCCGCTTTGGCCAGCGCTCCGGTCCCCAGCCTCTCATGTTGTACTTTCTTCACGGGCTTCAGCCTCTAGTGATGCATTTTCGCCGCCGCTTTGGCAAGCGCCGACGGCACCAGTAGACTGATTTTGATATTCAGACGAACATTTCTTGGCCTCATCAAGGATGAATGTAGAAATAATATATTGCGGTCCGCGATTTTTTTTATTTTTCTATGTCGCCAACTTCCGTTTTCATTTGAAAACAATATCCATTTTGTATAGAATACTAAATGCACTTCATCTGCTAGAAGTTGCTTACTACTTTCATTATCGCTTATATTCAATTTTTGAGTTCACAGAGGTGAAACACCAACTTTTTATCTAAGAAATCGAGAAAAATCTTTCGCATAACGACTTACCATACATGAAGTTAATAATAGTACGTTCGGCTGTTTCCGAAGGAAGCTTTGATGCATAGAAAGGTACCATCGTAAACATTTTCAAAGAAATCAACAATTTGATATACCGTTCCAATAACCAATATGCGTCCTCTTTCTGTTCAAAGTTAGCCTTTAATGCTTAGAAAAAGCAATGAAATAAACCACAATGCTCACATATCTAAAGCAACAATCATATGGAAAAAAAACGAATAGGACAAAAAACTTGTCCGTAGGTCTTGTGGTGAACGACCGCCCTGCGACTCACTTTGCATATTTCGACCTCAGTGACATCTGTTCTTATTTGCATCATTACATTGCGCCTTCTCTCCGGTTGTCTGGTTGCGTTTTAAACCCGTCTGCTGTTACGTGCGTTGACTCGAATATTTCGGTGGTTTTTTGCGTTCTTTAGTCTAGTCAACCAGTTCAGTTCAGTGTACCGGTTCATTAAACCCCCATTCGTCAACTCGTCTCGCCTCATCCACACGGCAGTGACATAACAGCAAGTTGGATTCAAATCGATGATTTCCACGATGTCTGTCGCTCTACCGGGCAAAGCTATTAAATGCTGTTCTAACTAATTGCTTTTACGGGCTGGGAGAGGGGAAGGAAAGGGAAATTCGTAAGTTTCTGCTAATGGATGCTTTTGCCCTTTCGCCACATTATAGTTCAGCTAACAGTAACAAAGTAAACATATCAGTGATACTGAAACTGATCATAACAGTAAACAATGCAAAAATATGCACAAAATAGCAATAAAAATGAACCGAAATATGTGTTCAAAAATATATATCAAGTAAAGAGATATGAAAAAGGATTGAGTGAGTGTGAAAAATACTCACCACGAATGGCTGATTGTTGGCCATATAGATGAGTGCAATATGTACAGCATATCGGAGAAAGTGTGGATGCTGTTCCCTATGATGGCATTCAAGCCATTGTCTCAAACAATTAAGATGCGCTTCCGAGTCATTCATCACCAAATAACGATAGCTCGAATAATATGGTGAACGCTCTTGCTTCAATATTCATTCGCCAATTAAATAAACAATAAATAATGCTGCTAATTTCGTGCAATTTTTGCAAAATGTAAATCCCGATCATAAGCAATCCCGCCTATAAGATCCACTGATAGTCTGAGGATCGTGATAAATTTACCGTCAAGACTTGATAAAATTTTAAGTTTGCGGAATTATAACTGCCAAAATCCCATGCTTCTTGTCAATTAATGGAGCCGCTGTGGATAATGACAAACGTTTGACCACCTCCTCCTTCCCCCCTCCCCCCCCCAAAAAAAAAGAAAAAGAAAAAACGATAAACTACATTATCAAAAAGAAGTATGGCTGCATCAAAAATCGATCACCTCTAAAATTTTTGAATTCCGCATAAATGGAATAAGATTGATAATCTGTTAGCGTATAAACGTCACAAAATAATGCAACAGCTAGGAATTAATTAAACATGAACATATTAACAGTAAATAACTTTAGAGATGTTGGAAAGAGTTTTCCTTAGAGACGTTATGAGTTCATAAATATTAACACTACGCAAAAGCACATGATCAATGATCCATGTAAAGCATGCATTCGATAGTGTTCAATAAAGAGGGACCGGGAATGCGATCATCCTCAACGATGCTCAACAGAGTTCTATCAAACTGTTTGTGTGCAGCTTTATGCTAGCGGTTGTAAAAAGCGCTCTGCTGAAGAAAGCGATGGTTTCTGAAAATGGCAGCCTCAAGCTATTCCCTGGAACCATATCAGTCGCATAACTTACCAAAAAAANATTGCAACCAATCAGAGGGCATTTGCTTGAATGTGATTCGAATCTCTAGTTTACAAATTAAACGCTTTCTAATCTATAATAACACATAAGAAATAAAACCACTCAGGCTTTATGAGTAGAAAATCGATTGGCTTTTATTCATAAAGATGGCTAATTAGGGATATACCGAATATGTGATCCTTTCTCGAGTTCGGCACATTCATCGAAAACCTCAGCGTTCGCTTTTGGTTCATTAAAAGCACTCTCTTCACACCATTTCATTAGTACCTCAAAAATAATTAAAACTTTGATTCATTCTGCACACTAATTACATTACAGCGATGCAAATGGGGGATGGGGGAGGGTGGAGAAGGGAATAAATATAGCATTATCATAAATATAAATGCAAGGGATTAGAAAGATAAGCTTTTTCGATAGAACTAACGATTGCATTCCTCATAGAAATAAAATAGTTTCCTAAATTCACGATCAAATATCGTTCTTCAAAAAAAAAAAGAAAAAATTGTATCTGAATTTTCCACAAGGAAAGCTCTGTTTCGTTTTAAAACATTTTTTTGCAACTTACTTTTTAGAATAAATCGCAAAATTTCGCTATTTTTGAGAGTGGAAGATTGATGAAAAAGACGGTTATCATCTATATCAATGAAAAATTATAAAAAAAATAATTGTGCCAAGTTTAACGAGCAAAATTTAAATGTTTTTATGCATCACAAATTTAAATCATAAAATAAAAAAATTACGAACCGAAATACGTCGAAATTCGCAATCATCGATCAAAAGATCAGAAAGGATCGAACGCCCTTTCTCAAGCTGAAATATTACAGTTTATATGCGCCTTTAAATTATTGTATCAACATTCACTTCGAGGATATCGATTTGTGCATATAGCGTAGTGTATATGATGCGGTAGTATGTATGAACTAAAATAAAGTGATGATTGGTATATAGCTGATGCGGTACGATTAATATAAAATAGCATATGTGGGGAATGAAAAAGAAATAACGACGCAAGTAACTCTATAAATATAAATTAATTTAAAGAAAACAATATTCCGAAATCTGGAGTAATTTCTTAATGTATAACGACGTCAGCTCGTCGTTAAATGCTAAAGACCAACACTTAACACCTTTAAAAGAATATACCACCTTTACTCTAATCAAATGAAGAGCAAATCATGCAGCGGTGGATAGATCGATACCCCTTATGGATAGATCGATTTTAAGGCAAGATCTGCCCACTCACCGGTGGAATTCCTTTTTCCCGTTAACTCATAATCTTCCCACCTTTACCAAGATGGATAAAATAAAACGTTAAAATTTTAAAGAAAGAAGCAAATTCTGGATAGCAAAGAAGGAATATGAGAATGCAAAATTTGGCTTGATCCAATCCATTTGAGGCATGCTGCGATCCCCTTTCAGAAACACCTAAAGAAATTCGATAAAGCGAACGGGATTATACTCACCTGTCCGACGAAATTTTCTGAGTCGACAAGTTTGATTAGTAGAGAATAAGCTTTCTGCTCGTTGACTAATTGTGATTGAGCGGAAATTAACACATCTTTTTCGGCCGAGTTTCTTACCGATATTTTTCTCAATGCTTGAATAGCATCATCCAACAACTGAAATAATACAAGTTCTAATGTACCACAAGCATAAGCCTTCTACNAAATGAAAAAGCAAATAAAATACCTTATGAAAACAATGGATGAGATCTTCAGTGCTCTCAATTGACCTATTGCAATTCGTATAGAAATCTTCAATGAGTGCTTTGATAACTGCAAAAAAAGAGTTCAATTATATCATGCCGATATTGTTCATAAAACAATGAAGCAGATGCCTTTTCAAGGGTTCCCCTACTCCTTTCAAATTCACTTGGCAACACCTTCCTTCCTCTCCAATCTATCCCCTTCAGCAAACTTTATTAAACTATGACTATATCATATATGGTATTTGACGAGTTTTCTAGTTGGTGAATATACATTAAAGATTGAAAAGTTGAGGGGGTCCGTAATCTTTTTTAGCAATAGGAAGAGGAGCAAAGAAAGGTGAAGGAGGAGGAGGTGGTGAAAGCCATAGTTTAAACCTTCGGTACTTTAAGCAACTAAATAATGTGATCGGCTGGTACGATGTGATTACCTCACTAAAGAAAATGCGTTAATTAATTTCGATACACCAATTAGAAAATTTGAAATTCTCGTTCCCTCTTTCCAATAAACTGCGATAGCAAATAAACGAAAAATATAGCGTAAAATAAAATAAAACGAACTCTGTAAAGGTATCACTTCATCGTTCCCCAATGATAACTGTGCCGATGTGAGCCAATCGAGTTCATTTGATGCTTTCGTTGTTGAATAAATCGATGGATCACCCGCCGATAAGAAGCTAAATTCACTGATACTCGATGCCATTCAATCACTATAAAATTTGCTATGAATGAATTACATGCATCAACCATCTCTGATAATAGGACATTTAACGATTATTATTAATGTATTACTTAGAAAATAGGAAATGTTCTATGTGGAATAAATATGTAAAAATACTAAGTTGCTTGTTACCGAATTCAATGGGTAAAAATAGGTATGTTTTGATATTTCCATACAAAAGCTTTGCTAATATTTGATAATGGTAGCATTAATAAGGATATTACTAGTAATAATAACAGTAACAGCAACAATAAAAACAACAGTAATAATAATGAAAAAAAAAAGAAATAGTGAGACAAATGTAGTGCGTTGCAGAGTACAAATGACATAGGAAATATACCCATTTTACGGGTACATAAAAGAAAAGAAAAAGAAAAAAGAATCGCCTAACCAACTAAAATACACATTTTCCCATAAAACTTGTCACTTGTATAAATCTTCGCACCACGCAAAAATAAAAGTAGGAAAGCGCGCCAAAGATGCCGACGGGATTTGTGCTTTTTAAAATGCACCCGATACACATCAACCATCTACATCAATTGACCAGTTAATTTTAAAATCCACAATGCAATGCGCTTATATTACAGCTAATCGAACGGCTTATATAAACATTTTACAACAGATCGATTTTTCCGCAATCTGATCACTAAAATTCAGCCACTGTAATATATATGCAGGTGAAATTCATCTTAAACTTATCGATATTAGTATCGCAGGGGAACGTAATTTCAGCGGTTTGCTTGGTGAAACTGCCAAGCGCACAGGTATAGACACATACACCTATAGACATACATGACGACAGACAACATTTCGTCTCATATAAGTATTTTATTATATCATAAACGTGTTTAATAATGAATTCTATGAAGAAGTGCACAGGTATAGACACATACACCTATAGACATACATGACGACAGACAACATTTCGTCTCATATAAGTATTTTATTATATCATAAACGTGTTTAATAATGAATTCTATGAAGAAGTTTAATCGAAATAAGTTTCGATTTTAATTCTCGAATTTTTGAGAAAAAAATCGTTCCCATTTTCTCTCCTTTCATTACCACTAATCTAAGTCATAACTTTATCTATATATTACATCCAATTCCTATGCGTTGTATTTGCTAATGAGGGCTTCGAGTTGTTCTCAACGTTGGCTGACAGCATTCATAGACGTCTATTAAATAGAACGTTAATTAAAATTTTACGGATGCATTTCCTGTCTCATAAAATCCTCTCTTCGAATCAACTCTCTTTATTGCGGTTATAGCAGTTCACATATTCGACGTACACTTTATAAACTCAGATCTAAAGTATTAGAAAGTACCCACTGGGCAGGTTTTCCTAGGGTACTTCTTTATAGCAATCGTTTCGGTTTAATAGCTAAGAAAATTCTACCGATTATAACGATTAGAGGTTAAAACTTGAATCATTTCTTGCCTAGTTCCAATATCAATAACGACAGGTGTATCACCAAGCAGGTATTTCAAGCTCCATATATATATATATACCTACCTAATCATCTAATATAACTGATACAATTCGACTAATATAGATCCCTCTATTAGGCATACAAACATACATTGTTTTATAATAAGATAGGTCATTGTTGCATAAAACAGATTGTATTAAATAATAGTGCAAAATGTTTCAATTATAACATAAATAATACTTTTTATTTATTTCTTACATTATGTATTAAATTAGAAATTAGTATTATTATATTTTTATTTATTATACAATAAAGATTGTCGATATTATTTGATTGCAATACGATGCGATTGGCGATTAGTTTATTTATTTTATTCGGCTGCTGTTTTCTCAATAAGCATTTCCCAATCGTATGGATATTCGCTAACGTTATTGTTGCGTATCGCCTCTCGTAAATATTCACAAATTCGAGTATAATCCGGATCGGAATAATATCTAAAAAAAAATTTAAATTTTTACACTTATTTAAATTATCAAAGTTTCCCTCAAAAAGGGAAAAATTCAATTTCAACGACTTAAGGCATTATCCTTAACAATCTTACAATGGTCACCTATCTCATGTAGAGCATTTATTTGGAAAAGAATTTTTTTAGACACTTAATTTCTTTGTATTTATCACCGTTTAATTCAAAAAATTATAAAAGCTTTCAATGATTCTATGAACTGCAAATAAACCTTGAGTGAACTATATCTGAAGGAATTCATTCAATCATATTTGTAAATATAAGTAGATCACTTCTAAGATGAAATTATTCAGCATACCCCCTTTGGAAGATTGCACTGAAAAGAAAAATGGATGATAGTAGGAGGAAGGATCGAACCTGAGAGAATCGATGAGTCTTAGAATGGCGAGGTATTCCCTTGGGCACCCTCCGAGTAATTCTTTGACGTATTCTTTTTGGCGACAAAGCTTCTTGCATTTACCAACATCATCCCTATCTTTCATATTTTTCCATGGCAATCGTCCTGTTGTCAATTCAACCTGAAATTAAAATCGACACTCATATTCATTAAGAAATTAAGATATAGAATACGAGGATGCCATGTAGCTGTCCTTTAAGTAATTTCTTATATGCGATGCAAGGGCGCATACGACGTTGTGTAGTGTCCCTCTATACGTCAGTTGACTCTCTTAAACTAGAGCATAAAGTTTATTGCACACTCAAACGTCCCATGAAACTTCAACTTTACAACCATCCATATGAATTTTCACATCTTTTCTGCATTTATTACATTAGCTTCCTAATGAAGTGATTGTTGAAAAAAGCTTAAAGTTTGAAGCATTTAAATCTTTTATATAAATGAATAAGGTTATTAGAGTGCATCTGAACTGCTTCAAAGATAATACAAAGTTTATCGACCACACAGGGTGTTAACATATCGATGGGAGTGCAAACCTGTTGATAAAGCCAACTCTCAAGGTCATCCTTTCGGCATTGTTCTCGAGCTACGTGACAACTTAGAGGTGCATATCTGCAATCAACATTATATTTTTATATAGTATAATTTTGTTATTACGCACTATAAATATTTAGTGGAAATTTTGAAAATTATACGTCGAATACGGATGCTATGTAGTACGTCGAAGACACTATTCAATGTTGTTTATTACTGTTTAATCGAGTATGTGAAAATTGTTGTTTAAAGTAAATTAGGGAAGTTGATGAACAAAGGGATGAGTTATGCATTTATCTTAGCAATTTGCTGCTCAAATATCTTATATTGCATAGCTCAGCATTTATGAAAGAAGAAAATTCACGAAATTAAATAAATAAATAAATAAAAGGAAAATTATATCTTCAATTGTTTTGAATAAATAAACAAATTTTTAGTTTTTCTCTTACCTGACAGTTCCTCGAAATGCAGCAAATGAACGTGGATTTCGAATATTTGAAGAATTATCCTTATATTTTCGACACATTCCAAAATCGAGTAAATATATTTGACGTACTTCGATACGTCCAATTGCATAATTACTCGGTTTTATATCTCGATGAAGATAACTGCAAATATTGCTGATAATATATCAGTGATATCAATCGATACGACCACTGATGCGAACGTTCAAAATTTTCACTAAAATTTTATAGGAATTTTCTCAGATCGCAAAATATTTCTTCAGTTTAAAATTAATAAGCTACAGTAGAGATACTTGGTTTATATATATTGAATCGTTTATTTTCTTCACCGACCGATGATCTTATCGACCTCATTTTTATGCTTTTGATTTTAAACGTCACTGAAAAATGCTCCAATTTCTTGGAGGTTTTTTGAAATTCAACGAAATTTAGAAGGAAGATGATAATACAAAAAAAAAACGGAAGTGATTCAATGAAAGTATTTAAACCGTTATTCGCATACTAAAACTCACTATAAGTATAAATTTATTTAAGTACTTACCCAACGCTATGGATTTCTTCAATTGCTTCTAAACATTTAATTCCCACCGAAAGCGCGCATCCCAACGAGAATTTATGCACCTTCACTGTTGGGTCGTATTTTCTTAACTCCTGCAAAACAATATAATATTGAGAAATTAGTGGGAAGTGCATAGGTAGGTTCATTTAATCTCGATTAAATCACTACGGCTTCGCTTCTCAAAATTCTATGGATGATTTGATTTTTCACCTATTGCCTTTATATATAATTTAAAAGAATGCATTAAAAGCTGATTTTCTATCATTCTTAACTTAGTGCGGCATTTTACGTTCATATGACAATCGGCTGGATATTTTTTTTGTTTACAACTGCGTCCATCCCTTCGGGTTGTGGTCCTCTAAGGGAATGTTTTTCGGGTCCGAACTGCACTCGGACCAATAGAAAATTCACTTGTGTTCGGTCCTCCGGCTGGTCGATGTTATTGACCGGGTACGAATGAGTCTCATTCCTCTTGTATATCAAAGGACGAATAATCCATATTCAATTATATTGAAATATGTTTTTTAGGCAATAGGCTATTTAATAGACCTGTGATTTAACAATGAGCATTCAAGAGTCATATCGGCGGATGCTATGATAAGCGGGTGGGCTGGAAGCACAAATGAATTTATCTAGGTGATTTGTTAGAACGCATCAAGGGACGGAAGCACATGGAGGATGCAGAAATGAGATCGTTGATTTTAGGAAAGCGCCGAAGGGTGAGAATGTTCGCTATTCTTGCCGGGAAGCATACTCGAAGAACAAAGAATTCCACTATAAAAATGTGTCAATGCAGAACTAGCAATTCACATGAATGGCTACAATGTTCGTAATGGAAAGGCGCAGGCAAAAAAGCATAGATCGATCCTTAGTGTGATGGAATCGCCCACTGAGAACGACCGCCGGAAACCGATGAAGTGTAGAAGCATCGGATCAAAACAATGGGAATCGAATGAACCGACGGCTATTGGACGCCCGGAAACCGATGAAGTGTAGAAGCATCGGATCAAAACAATGGGAATCGAATGAACCGACGGCTATTGGACGCCCGGAAACCGATGAAGTGTAGAAGCATCGGATCAAAACAATGGGAATCGAATGAAGCGACGGCTATTGGACGCCCGGAAACCGATGAAGTGTAGAAGCATCGGATCAAAACAATGGGAATCGAATGAACCGACGGCTATTGGACGCCCGGAAACCGATGAAGTGTAGAAGCATCGGATCAAAACAATGGGAATCGAATGAACCGACGGCTATTGGACGCCCGGAAACCGATGAAGTGTAGAAGCATCGGATCAAAACAATGGGAATCGAATGAACCGACGGCTATTGGACGCCCGGAAACCGATGAAGTGTAGAAGCATCGGATCAAAACAATGGGAATCGAATGAACCGACGGCTATTGGACGCCCGGAAACCGATGAAGTGTAGAAGCATCGGATCAAAACAATGGGAATCGAATGAACCGACGGCTATTGGACGCCCGGAAACCGATGAAGTGTAGAAGCATCGGATCAAAACAATGGGAATCGAATGAACCGACGGCTATTGAATGCTGACCAAAAATAAAATAAAATAAAGTAAAATTCAAATTAGTTTCATCATTTTTACATTTGCGATACTAATAATAAATCGGAAATAGAAAACAATGAATATTTTCAATAAATAAAAAAAGATTCCATTACCGTAAGCGTTAATCCAACTAGAGTCATTACGAGATATTTTATTTCTCCAATTAGACCACTATCGATGATTGTGCAGAAATGTTGTGCCTTTACTCGTTTCAGTTCACTAAGAACATAGAATTCCGCTTTAAGAACCTATAATATTTAATGATCGAATTGAAAATCTTAAATTTGATAAGCGATAATGAAAAACTCATCAAAGGTGATTGTACAGCACAACACTTTCAGTGATAAAGTTAAGTAAATGCAATAAAATAAAGGTATATCATTATCTATGCAATAGCAATACTAATAATAAACTGAAAATGAAAAAGAATAAAAATAAATATTTTCAACAAATAAGTGATTATATTATATGTTTGATGTTTTTGAGTTATGAGCCAACTGAAGTTCGGCTCAGACTGCAAAACATCCCGATTATATTAACATATGCAAAAATCATAAAATTACTAAAGATTCCGAATGAATTAAACGGAAACTTATAGCATTAAAGCCAATTTTATGAAAAAAAAATTAGCTAAAATTCGAAAATATTCCCCACAGAAAATATTGCCACTAAATTAAAAGATTATAACTAAAACCAACAGCACAACTTATCGTAATCACCTTAAAACTTATAGCTGATAATATAAAACTTATATAATATTAAAGAAAATTTATATAATATTAAAGAAAATTCATCTAACTTACTTTATTACATGATTTAACACTTTCAGTTTTCATTGCATATAATTCACCTTTTTTATTTACAACCTACAAGAAAAATTATTTCAATTTTATATTAGCAATTCGTATGGAATTCCTTCGAAAACTCTCATCATTTCTATACGATAGAGTCAGAAATTTTCTCATTTACAAGTATAAATTATCAAAGCTATAAGAAAGTTCACTTTACGACAATGTAGATATCATTGAAAATTTCAGTAAATTTTTTAGAAGAAAGAAAACAATTCATAAAAAATTATAAAAATACATTCAAAAAAACTAAAAACCTAACTTCTATTTCAGAGCAGAAAGTTCGAAAAGGTGACGAGCATATGAATTACCTCATTCGTAACTGTTCATGCTTCCCTCTCAGATGGGATGAATAATGCGCAACGTTATTCAAAAAAAAAAAAATCAACGAAATATAATTGAAGCGAGGTGTAGTATATCATATCCGAGTGGTTAACAAGCAATACTAACCGTATAAACAGCACCATAACTGCCCTGTCCAAGTTTCTCTCTTATCGTCCAATCACCGAGTGTCTCACCTTCTTTGAGTACCGCTATTACAGGAAAATCTGAAAAAAAATAGTTCAGTGAAAACCTACAATTCGTTGCAACAATTCATCTATCTCAGAATTCAACTGAATGAAATGGCAACAATTCTGCACGGCAAATATACCAATAAATATTGGATAGACTCATAGCTAGCATTGACTTTCGTTCTTCCTTCTATAGATTCGTCTATCTACGATCAGGATAATGTCGTAGAAATCTACTGAGGACAAACCATTCGAGTCAGGCTCCATCCATCCAGACAACAAGCAACAATCCCACAAAACCACTCAGTTCAATCCTTAAAATATCAAATGAAACAACTGCTGCGCTCCAATCGCAGCAAACAACCATTGCCCTCGCATAATACATTTTACACCGATTATGTGCACCCACAAATTTGCATATGCAAAATGCGCTACCCACCCAATTGGGTAAGAAGGATTCGTGTGGTGTTGATGTATGTGTACGACGTGTGGTATGAGGTATGTAATAGGCGGTTTATAGTGTATGATGTGTATATACGATCAGCGTATAGAGCATTAAAATAAAACATATTTCGTGTTGATATTCATCGTAAAAGGTCTTACTTCATTCAAAAATAATAAATTAACCCCTTGTTTTTGCTATGAAATTTTTACACACCACAACCGTACAGCTCCTGCTCATCCTCTAAGTTATCAAGGCGCCTGTGAATTTAATAATAGGGAAGAAAACTTATAAAATTCTAAATATTAATTGAATACTAATACAATCCGATGCAAATTGAAATCATGTATATTCAGATGGCATCATTGAGAAATATAAATCCTTTATTCAACTAAGAGTAATCCATAGTTCATAGATGAAAACCAATGCCTAACACATCTAGAATTAGATATCACAACTTCTTATACTACTAATAGTCTGCTTAGTGCTTCATTCAGAATTTTTCCATAAAAACGACCCACTACTGATGTTCAATGCACATTGCTGTATTGTTTAATCGAGTATAACAGTTTGAACGGACATGCTCGAAGCTTAACTCTTAAGAAATAGTATACGCTTGAAATGGGACACCTATCAACCTAAGAGCTCAATGCATCTATCAATAATAATAGATGGACCCTTCCTAAAATGCCTACCTATATAAAAAATCCCCTTCATCTGAATATTGTGACCCGTTCCTTTCAACCAATTAGACAACAATCCCCCTCATCTTTTTCAGGATATTTCACAAAAACGAATACGAGTATATATATATATATATATATATATATATATATATATAATTTATTTATTTATTTATTTATTTATTTATAAAATTTATTTGTTTGTAGATTTTGTTTGCCAATCCACATCGTCTTAATGAGGTAAACATTTTACTGAAGATCTGTTTACACAATGTACAAATAAGCGGAATCAGCTTTAACTCATTGAAATAGATGCATACAACGAAACTCGCTCCTATTCCAAACGAACAAAATCAGCTAAATTTAAAAATGATGAAAAAGTGATTGAATTAATTTCAAGGTAATGGAGTTGTTTAATTACTTCCAATCTATATAAGCACATAAAAATTGAAAAAAAATGAACATTT
>QEWY01000944.1:4277-56610 GCA_006503575.1 Baylisascaris schroederi | reverse complement strand
TGAGTAACTTATAAGACAGACCCTATACTTTTAAAAGCAATAATCGCCACCTTCTTTCTCCTTCCATGGATGACCGGCGACCTTCTCGTAGCAATGTGATTTCCTTAATATCTATTATTCTTAATAGAGAACATCATTCCATAATCACATAAATCTACATATACAATCATATCTATAGAAACCATAAAAATTCCAAAGGCAACGGTGTTTGAACAGCATCGAAATATTCGTAAACAAAAGAAAGCGAACCGGAAGTGGAACAATATCTTGAGCAGAACAATGAAGAACGAGTTTTTAATATGCTTTCGTGCTGTGGCACATCGTCACGTTCGAATATCGAAGGGAATTCCTCCGCTAATAGACAATTCGACTCTCTGCAAATATTATGAGAGTACATATATCCCATCGAATGACATCATAGACCCTTAACCGGTAGGTAATTAAAGGTGCATTCAATAAAAACTTCGAAGATTAAAAGTAAGTAAGTTTTATTTGCCGCACCCATTTCAGATCAAATAAATAAACAGCAAAATTTCCTTTGAAATGAACAAATACACCAAATAGTAGAAACTCATCTATCAATGTGTAAAGCTCATTAGTTTCGCTGGATATTAAAATTAGTGCTATTGCAAGTGGATCATTCTTATACCTCCTGGTGCAACTTGCAAGTGCAACGTCCTTATGACCTCTTGACGCAGAAAAAAATGAAATTCGAGAAAAATCACGAATATATAAAAGAAGAAATCGAAAGAATAAATATAAGAAAACGAACTCATCATCAGCGGAAGTTGTCACATCTGAATAATGAGTTCGGAAGTGGCCGTTACTAGAAGAAAATCGAGGTGCACAGCAGGACAACGAACTCAAATAACGGCATCGCTTTAGATACTCTTCACCATCCTCATGCTTCCTTTCTTTAGGTATCTATAATAGACATCCAAAACCAGTCAACATATCTTGTAAAAATGTATGAGTAGATTATAAATAATTTTCTTATAAAGAAAAATTAATAAGTAAATAAATAAACGAAAACCAAATAAGCACTCATCTAAGAGTATGCACAATAATCTCACTTCTAATGTGCCCCAAAACAGCATTCTCATCATTAACTCTTATTTTACCACAAAATAAATCAAACAATATAATGTCATAACCTAAACTGCTTGAAAATATAATCCAATGAATTATGAAAAAATCGCTTCCTTTAACGTTGCTTCATATCCACACTTAAAAATTTTAAACATTGCATCACAATCCACAACGAATCTAAAAAGAATAAAATAAAATAGCTAAACAATAAATGAGTTATTACCGAATTGCATAGTGTTTGATAAGAGTCGGAGTAAAGCTGAAGATGATTGACACACGCCCGCAGATCACAATTTAAATATTCTGCGAGCCTATATAGAAACATACGTGAGACACCATTCATACCAATCGCTGTGAGAATCACCTAAAAATACGTCTATTTGAATACACATTATGCAGATATTTGCAAAAAAAAAAAAAAAAAAGAAAAAAGAGATATAAAACATTTGTAGTTCTTCGTCCTATTCTGCTGACATAGATTGCTGCCCTATTCTACTCAAGAAAATATAGATGCCCTATTCTACTGAAGATAACCATAAACATAGTTCCACTCAAAGTACCATTCAAAATGCCCTACCGGCAATATAATCTAAAGTGATTGTTTAGAATTGTTTCAACGTGATGTCGACAATTACGTACTACCCCAATTCTATTTATCGAATATTGCGATAATATTGGAAAGAACATATATAGCAGCATTAAGAATCACAATCGTCAAGTTGAAATAATAAATATACTTTTATAATCGGAAATATGCATCTACAGTATTGCTCATTTGATTTTCAAAAAAAAACACCTTAGATATAGTAAGATAAAATATAGTAATTCCTCGAACGCCTCAGATGCCCCATATATACAGGTCTGCTTAGATGCAACTGAACTAGGTTATTCGCCTTACAAACCTAGCTGAGTTAAATTTCAATATTTTCAGTGCTTCATTCATTTCTTAGAAGTGTGAATAACTTTAAAGAATTACACTTGAAAATTAAGCAACAAGCCTTCTATTAAGCACAAGGAGAATATAAATATTCAGATAATCAGTAAGGCGGCCGTAATGTCACCCATATAGAACACAAATATTTCACATTCTGCTTAGGCTTTATTCCGGTCAATGCAGCGATCCTCCCTGCCCCCTATTCCATGAAAAAAGGATTGTTCCTCACCAAACCGCCATCTGCACCAACATTTTCCCAAAACCATGCAAAACCAAAATTCAAAAATCAAACACAAATACTAACATAAAGATAGTTAGAAATTTGGTATGCAGTAGGACGATTCATTTTTACTTCGTACATTTCGACTGATAGCTCTCGTTTCACCACATCGACATCTGAAAATAAAATCTTTTCTTCAAACAATGTCCACAATGCTAAATTTTGGCAAGAAATTGGAGGGAAGAGGATGAAGGAAAAAGAAGTTAGTCAAATCAACTACGCTCCCACTAATTGAGGAAAAATGAATTTTCCATGAGCAGAAAATTTTTGAAAAAAAAAGCCTTTAAATAATCCAACTGAAAGCATTCGATAAGAAAATTTCAAACAAAGAGATATTCTGAAAGAAGGAATTCGTTCGACACAAAATTCAAAATTCGAATAAATTGATCGATTATTCTATAGAGTAGGAATCTTTCTCATTGCCTGAACCGCTAAAAATAAAACTAACCAGAACAAGTGAGGATAATTGGAGCTCTAGTCTCACAACATATAGATTTCAATGTCGACCAGAAGTTCTCTTCATCAGCAAACGTAACATCTACCTGAAAAAAACCGGAAAACCGTTCATCGATTGTTCAAAGTTCAAAGTAATTTGCCGCATAAGTTGTTTTTTACTGCCTAGATCATACTTTTTAGCACAATAAAACAGAGACGAATTTGAAGGAACTAAAGAAAAGTGTTTTGCAAAAATAGACGAGAAAAAACTTCAAAGACTCGCCTTCTAGAATATATTTGCATCATAAATATCAAACAATGAATAATGCAAAATAGCAAGAAAAAAGAAATCATATTGGATATTTTATAATGCTCGATTTTAAATTCGTAGAAATAAACAATTCCACAGCTATAAGCATAATCAACAATAAAACATTTTCATGAAGAAACTACTAAGTAACTAAAAGTGAATGCAATAAATGCTTGCTAGTGATCACATCACCAATACAGCTAATAGCAAATAGGACAGAACGCATCCTCTTTACCCCTTCTCGGACCCCGAACCTTTGCCGGCTGTATTAAATTTCCCCTTCATTTTCAATCCATCTTGTCTTTGAATAAAGTTTTCTAAATGCGGAGCAAGCAATAACAATTACTCTCCCAATTTTATAACTGGTTAAACTGTTGTTTAAAAATATATTGCACTTTTCATCCATTCCTAGCGATCATATTTAGAATACTATAGATAAAATAAGCTATATGCTTACATCATCGATCAGTACAACCGAGTGCTGCGGCGTGGGACCATTTGCATTGAAAGAGCGCATCAACGGAGAACACGCTACCTGCAAGCACAACAGTTATGGATAAAGTGACGTCACTTTTTACCTGATTCCACCGGCAAGACAGTGACACAATCTGGTTTATGATGCACCTTAACCTCGCAGCTAAAAAAAAGTTTCATTTTTTAGACATGTTTCAAATAAACACACAAACATGCAAAACAAATCCAGACAAAGTGTTTCAGACAAACGTTCAACCAAACTGAAACGCATCATAAAGCATCGTGATTTTACAATCCCATATTGTAGAAAGTATGCACAATAAGCAATTAAAAAAGTTTCATTTTTTAGACATGTTTCAAATAAACACACAAACATGCAAAACAAATCCAGACAAAGTGTTTCAGACAAACGTTCAACCAAACTGAAACGCATCATAAAGCATCGTGATTTTACAATCCCATATTGTAGAAAGTATGCACAATAAGCAATCGTGTTGTGCGCATATGCTCATATATTTTCGCTTCAATGAAGTCAACAAGGAGTACTCCTCACTGGACTATCACTAGCCCTATATCGATGGAATAACAACAGACATCGAAGATATTCAAACGAATAATCATGGCTTATGCAGAATAAACTTCTTGGCTTGCATTGTCGGATAACCATTATCCTTTTGATCTTATTTGATCTCTAGAGACTGGAGTTAGCTGATCGAAAAAAATGTAATTTTTTGACTAAAAACACAATTTTATATGCAATACATATCGCATTATAACCTTTCAATTTAAGAAATACAATATTGGAGTGGCAGAGCTAGATTAAGGGGCAGAATCAACCTCACCACCAATACGCTGGCAATTGTATCACCAGTAACGAGGCTATACATTAGCAGGCTTCATGAAATAATTCGGAAGCGTTCATGAATAGAATCAGAAGCATCACCTGGTAGTTCTGTGTTGCACCGGCGATTCTGGATCGCATAATAGAAGCGTTACGCCTTTCATTACACGCCAATTCCACAACGCGCATATTCATCTCCTCTGCTAGTGCGTAAACCTTCAAGATTTGCTTTTGCTTATTACACTTCACGCAATCCATAGAATATCAAACATATACTATTTATTAATCTTTCATGGACCCACAAGAGAAAATGTTAAAGAAATATAGCATGGAAATCATGGAATTAAATGTAAACACGCGAACATCCTAAAAGACCAAAATAGCAATCTTATTAAGTCTCTTATCGTTGAAAAAAAAACCCCTCCATCGCTTTACATCAACTTCTATTCTAAATTTGGATCAGGGTACAATAGAGCTCGAATAGGTGGTCACCTACTAAAAGAAGATACGAGTTGTAGTGTCAACCTTTCCCGACAGCTAAACACTTCCGCCCACACATCAAAAACATCTCTCAAAGGTCATACCCTTCTGCCAACACATTAAAAATTTCAGGTTTATGCATTCTAACATATATAAATTTATTATTTCCTGTAAGTAGATTTTTGATCTATTTAATCGTTGAAGATACCCGAATAGTTCGATAAGGATTGTGAGACAAATAAACCATATTTTTTGCTTTCACAATGCAGATATGTGTGCTAATTTTGAACGAAAATAATGATATGGCAAAACGAACCAACGCAGTCTTCCCACATCCACAAGGCCCCGACAATACAAGAACACTTTCCGCTACTTCACCATAATCGTCATCGTAATCGTCGTCACTATCATCGCCGTCTAATGTGGTACTCTTCTTCTTACGTGAGTTCTTCATTGTATTAGCTGAAGCACAAAAAAAAAGTTCAATACGATGGTAGAAATGAATGAAAAGAAGCTGGTTAAATACATCTCAAGATCGAATAGCATTAGGGTCACCTAAATACGACTCCAACATTAACAGCTTCTTTCTTTCAAAATTTCAAAGAAACCATCACCTATAATTCTAGTAAATCAATTTAAGTATTCATCGTTATTCATTCAGGCAATCTTTTGCAACAATGAAATTCTTTTTTTTTCATCTATTTTAATAAAATACACCCTATTTCAGCATATTTGTCCATTCTAGCATATATCTTTCCCATATTATTCGCGATAAGATAAATAATCAATGAAAATGAACTAACGCGATGAAAGTGGCGATTTCCCTGCATATCGTTCGAGATGTTTCTTCCATTTGGCAATCCATGAACGAACCAATTCAACGGCCAGATCATTGCCGACAAATTCACTCACACGATGTGGCTTCAATACTTCACACCATTGATCATGGCGTAAACGCGGAAGCAAACGTTCGATACGTCGCAGATTGTGTTCTCCATGTGAATGCGTTCTGCAATATCGTTCAAATAGTAGATATGTTACGATAGATGCATCCAACGAATACACTTTAGCTCTATTCAAATATCAAGCAGAAATCTATAAATTGTTGTCCTTAAGCAAGCATCTCATCAAAACCACCGCTTCATCTATTACGATTTTGGACGAAATGACAATTTCGCTATAATTTGTCACGATATTTGGAAGTTTAGAAGTTAGAAGTAAGTTTATTTTCGCACATTTAAATAAAGATATCGAGTGATCCATTTGATAGGATAAAACGTCACTTATGGCACCCTTACTGTTATTGACTGTTTTATTACTTCCAAATGAAACTCTCCAGTTTGCTTTTAGTAACAATGTGAGATTAAAGAATACAGATGCCTTGAATTTGCATCCTCTTCGAAATTGCATCGTTCACTGGCTGATGCTGCAGTTTCCGGATGTGATGAATGACAATGTTTCATCGACTTCCGAAATCCATCACAAATTGTGAATTTAGATGACTCGGAATCGACTTCAAGGCTAGAATATTCTCGCATTCGATGTTTATGTTTCTTCGCTGGCTGGGTACTGTAGTGCTGCTTCGCCATTAAAACCGCACCAACGTGGCCAATCGATGAAAACGGTGCATAATCCAGTCTTTTGTGGAGCGCTGCAAGAATCATTAAAATGGTTTTTATAATACTGATAAGGACCCACATAGAATGCGAACGGATTTCTCGCAACACTTGACCTCTACCTACCTTCAGCTTGACCTCTACCTATCTTATATACAGACAAAACTTTTTTAGCAACAATATCGTTTACTCATGATCGTTTGATTCGTAACTTTACTAATAACGAATAAAGAAGCAGCGATGATTGATGATACGGGTGTACGCCACAAGAAAAAATAACTGTTGATGAGCAACTCACAGAAAAAAAAAAAAATAACAGAAGGGCAAAATAAATAGTGACAATGATTTAACGAAGCAAAAATTTGCACAAATTCTACTGCAGATATTGAATGGATTTATCAACTGGGAAGATCTTCTAAGTGGGTCCAAAGTGAAAAAAAAAAACTATTGAAACTTACGCCATTTTGAAACGCCCACATTTGAGTGTGTAACATCTGTAAAAATGCTCATTTCCACTTCCATACCACTCGTCTGAGGTTCACTTGTGGATTGTTCATCGACAGGCATAACCTCATCATTCAAAGCTATGTAAGCAATTCGATCGGCTTGACGACGTTTCTTTAGTGACTTTTTAGTGTCATCCTTCCTAGATTTGGGTTCCTTCAACGTCTTTAATGCCTCGTTTCGAGCTTTTGGAGTGTTCCTCAGCGTTTTCTTTGTATGCTTCGTTGTTTCAACGTGCTGCAAACAATGCTCTATCGTAAAAACTGCACAACGAAGTTGCACAATTTTCTCGTATCCTTTACCATTTTCATTCTTAGCCGATCGAAAATGCGAATGTGTCTGATAATCAAATCATCATACAACACGCTCGCACATCTACAAGTAATCTTCATTTAGTACATAATTTCTTATTGCTTATCTATCGATGGCAGCAGCCGGCATAAGTTGTTTTAAAATAATTCATCGATTCTAAATCATTTGAAATTGACCGTTGGATACTCCCAAAGAGCAGTACGGCTGTGAATTAAATTCTGCAAAACCTAAGCCTTCCATAGTTGTTTTAAGCGCATATCGTATCTGTATGTATCTGTACTTAAGCAAGTCAACTTCGTTTTAATTCGTTATGAACAGATCAGACCAACCTGGAGAGCTCAAATCCTAGTCACCACTTCTGCGATTATCTTCATCTGGCCACCCGCCTCTTTCAACATCCCTTTGTTCCATTTAACGCTAGTCTTTACCTAGCGTTCTATCAAAAACTGCAATGAGGAAGTAACCTTTACGAAGATAGGCGCGAGTGGAATATTCTCGGAAGAATCAACGAACGCACTCGGTAGCTGGGATGGATGGGCGTGAGTGGATATTAGGGTATCTGCTGGGTCCGCTGAAGGTATCCGAGACTTCCTTGATTTCTGAAAACATCATCGTGTACTTTAATCAATTTTCTGGAACTCTAACAATTTATGATAGGCATCGTGAAAAACTCCAAATCCAGGAACATCCGCCATCAAAGTATGAACCTATCGAAGCTAAGAAAAAGTTCGTGAAAAAAGTGAGTGACTAACTATAGAGGGGTCACCAATAGCATAACACGTAAAAATAGAGCTAATACATCCAATCGATAACCTCATTTTCCCTTGAATAACACCAAACATCTATTCGGCAACAGAAACTGCACATTATTATAAGGCTTTTNAAACAGGCTTCTTGCAGAAAAACATGCTAACTTCCGCGAAACGAAACAGCTGTTACTGGATCTGAGGATTAAGTAGATGCTCTCACCTCCCTATTGAAATATACTTCTCAATGAGTCATTTCGGTGACTGTCGATGGCATTCAACAAAACAAACAACTTTCCAAAATAGTTGCCCAACTTAATAGGAAAAGCCATCGACACGTTTTGAAGTAATACATTACAAATGATTATCATAATCATTAGAAATGATTAGCTCACCGTATAATCATGAGAGGATATACGCTCGCTAGCAAGAATGAACGATCGTCGCCGCTTCCTCATCGAGAGGTTTGACTCGTCTGTTAGGTCTTCTGTTATCTCGGCCACTTCCTCTTCTTCATCTAAACAAATTAAACATCTCGATTCTCAAATATTATGCCTCTCTCTAAACCTTTACGTCCTAAGAGTGACGCCAAAAATTGTACTTTCTAGAGAGAGGGAATCTTCAAAACCAAACTAATGGCACATTCCCTCTCTCGCAAGATAAGGTCATATCTTTTAACAAGCACACGCCTCGTTTTATTAACACACATACATTGAAAGAAATATAAGCACAATAGCTAATGCTTAGAAGCAATGTTCAATTTCAGTCGCCTCATGATTAGGAATAATCCAGATTCATCGAGATGCTCATAAAACCACTAGAACTTGGCCTGAATCCCAAAACTAAATTTAAAAAATATATAAATCAAGCTCCAATATAGCCACCGGTTTGGTTACACACGTGCAAGTTGAATTCCATTTGTATTTATAAAACTGTTTATAAATGTATGGAATAGGCATACAAATGAATGCATCTTAAAGTGCATTTCAAGTGCAAATTCGCAGAACCCTTGCAAAAAAATCTTTTTCATCTTAGCATTAAACTATATAAATATACAGGAAATTTTCAGATCCATAAATTCATTAAACTGCAGCTGTAATCAACGCTTTAAAAGGAGCAATTAAATAGGACGAAAATATAACCTTTTATACTTTGAGAGGACCGATGAATGAGTGCCGATCTTCTCTGGTTATGATTCCCCTTCAAAATGTTCGCTTCGGGATATGTCACTTCATCAAATCCAAAATTGTTGTCCTCGTCGGTAATCGGCTCAGCTACATTCACCTCTCGCAAACCATTCTGATCCGTATCGATCGCCATCCAAACCTTCACCCTAAATCATATCGACCATAAATCACAAAGCAACACAATGCAGTATTATGAAATCAATCCAAAAATTGAAGAACCACAAAAAAATTGTGTATTCTAATTTCCACATTATTCGTCAATCAGTGCTTATTCTTGCATCTATGTTATTATTTTATCATAAAATATCACCTCATATTAATAAAATACAATAAATATTGTACTGCATTCAAATATACATAATATTGCGAATGATAAACACATATAGGTGGACAGTGATGACTTTAAAATGTTTAAAAACACATCATCGAGTAATTTATTCCACAATGAAGGAAAGCTGAAATGTCATCACCTCTTTGCTCCTCTCTTATTCCCTCCTTCCCTCCGCCTCTCAAACTCCTATCGAGTCAGATGAAAAGCTTGACTTCTAAAGAAATAAACCTCACAACACTTTAATAAAACACACCTTCATTCTTACTTGCAAATAAATTTTTGTGCATGCTTTTTTCTACTTTTACAATGCTATACATAGTTCAGTTTACAATTTCTTTCGTTTCAATAATGCTGTGCACTATTCTAACTCATTTAAAATTGGCCTGTGATATAATAAATACGCATAAATTGAAGCCTCATCGAGGCTTTATAGACTATAAACGAACTGACTAAAACGATTGGCTTTTTTAATTGCTCCAATCATTTCCTACAATACTACTTACTATGGAAAAAAGAATGGAAAAATATACTTGTGTTCGGATGATGCAGTCGGCAATGACAACAGGCATTCTTCAGTCCAACTCCGCCCTCCTGGGTCTTGCTTGGCATCTGTCACACTCTCCTCCTTTCCATTATTGGTTGTGTTACTTGCTGTTTTACGTTCTACACACGGATCAGGTGAACGAGAATCCTGCGATACATTCCCCACATCTTTTTCATCGGAATCGTCCATAACCTTTAATTAAAAATATTACAGTAAGTTAATAATCAGCTCATTGGATGCAGATTTTTTAAGAAAACGAACAAAACAAAACATTTGAAAGCAAAGAATGTTTTTATGCCTAAACCATCTTACTGCTTATCTAAAAGCGTTGATATGAATCGATAAGCGGCTAATATGCTCAAACACCATATCCTACAATATTCCTCGAAATTATCGCTTTTATAATATCTAAAAAGGATCTTCGAACAAGTATTTCAGTACCGTGATAGTAACATGCAAGGAACATACTTTATTACATTCATTTACTTTCCAACTGTAAAAGTAATCACATCAAATCACTGATGAGTGCTTGAAATAAAGAAAACAACACATCTGCGCGAAAAAATCGGCTTTTTGCTACAATGTATATCCCCGGATGAAAAAAGATGATGTTGTACCTGAGAAAGAATGGGTGGAGGTAGAACGCTTAGTCGATGATTTCGAAGGCGCATCGCGAACCCTGATACCTTCTGTAACCATAATATCCTCATAAATTCTGCAACCTTGCCCTAACATCACCCGCAGCTGTAGATCTTCTATTCTATCTGAATCACTACTCTGCTACTTCCTTTTTGTTGTTTCTTTCTTGAAATGCCCACAAATTTTTAGATTATCAGATATTATTAATCAAGAACTGTTATTCCAAAACTGTGCTTCAGAATGTTTCAAATCGATCAAAATATCAAAGCTAAAAGCAAAGATAAAACTGCGTCATAGCTCAATTTTACATGGAGAGAGGGTCAAAATGTAAAAATTTTCCGCTTATGCAAACAAACAAACGCATCAGCCAGTACCAGATCTACATCCGGACCCTTTCCTATCCGATCGCCAAACCGCCAATAAACCACCGCTCCCTCCTTACCGCGCCCTCTACATACAACATAACCATACCCATAATATGGAACACGAATAAGTGTATGAAATATAAAACTTACGTTGTTATTATTCTTAGCCTTCTTTTGACGCTGACGAGCTTTTTTTGCATCGAGAGAACACGCATCGGATGTGTTCATGGCAACATCAGTGACAGCTTCCAAGGAGTTCGTTACTTCATTGTATTTGCCTGAACCGTCACCTTCAAAAACTTCAAGTAAACCTTTGAATATTGAGCAAATTGGGCTGTTCCTTCCCATACTCCCTCCCCCCCCTCCCCCCCACAAGTTCGGCACCAACTCTTTTACCTATAACATCGAGATGATTTCATGTTTCGCAGCCTAAATTCCACTTCGCATTCGACTCAACAATTTCGCAATCTTTCAGATCGGCGTGTAGCAACTGTTCCACACAAGAAATCATCAAAAATTAGCTAAGTAGTCGTTTTTAAAAGTGTCTCAATTATGGACATGGGCATCATAAGTTACAGCGCCAACACTTATTCCATTCATCAAGAGACAAATTTAATACATGAAGCACTGTCATTCCTATGAATGGGTGCAAGAAATTCCGGACTCCCGAGAACTACTCATGGTCAACCACACTTCCTCCCTCCTCTCTCTTCTTTTACTTAAGAGAAAATCTCCTTAAACATACAAAAAAATGAGCAAAAGCCTAACGGACCACATATAAGCACTACCTACGTTCACTACCAACCTTTGTCGTGATGAGTGGGGTTTCGGTCGTTCACACCGCCTAAAGAAAGCGATGAATAGCATTCGACGATTCCGACCGGTCTATGATCACCCTGAAAGTACTGCTTCATTTTCCAACGATACTTCATCCATAAGCTGATCCTCTATATGAGACTGCAAAAATCTTTTAAGTAAATAGTTTATCACTTTTCTATATCATACATTTCATTTACCTTAGCACAAAAACTTTTCATAGATGGGCGGCTTTCGCCCCATAAATATTGCAAATATTCATTCACAAGCAATTAAGATTCGACTGAAACCGTCTAAATATTTTCGAAGGAAAATTGGAACACCAATTAAACTTTTCTAGACGAATCGGCTAATTTACACGATTATCAAATCAATGAACGCTTGCTGCCACACAGCTGCCACAACTAACTGCTAAATAAAACTTACATCACTAGGAACTGGTGATGAAGGCATTTTAATAACGCCTGGAATTTTATCCGATCGAGGAGTTATGTCGATCACTTGCGGCTCCATATTAATACGAACGTGACGAGTACGTAAATGATGAACTGCCTTCACCGATAACCTTCGTGCCGCTCGTTGTGTTGCACTCAAAATTGGACGTACATGACCGGGTGCGGGGGAGAAACTGAACTGAAAACAAATAAACACTTTTCAGAAATAATGTAACATCTCGAAACTGAATATACACCGATCCAACATGTCTATCAGTCAATCATTAGCTAATCTCTCTGTTAACAATACCAATTTTGAGCCGGCTATACTTGCCCAACATCGAGTTAGCCACAAAAGTCGACTAACGCCATAGCTGCAACTTTCTACATAGGGCTGAGGGAACGATAAGAGAGAGTGAGATGAACAAACGATCGTAATCTCCACCACTCTAATATTTATGTTTCCCTCAAATGAGATTCGTTCACTATTCTTACTAGCAGTCACTCAAAAGAAAAGCATTACGATTACAGTACTCGGAAGTATTACTACCGTAAAAGGGATGGAATTACTACCGTAAAAGAGATGGAATATGAAGAACATACCTCAAATTTAGTTCTATTTGAGAGTTTTCGCATTGGTCGTTTTCTCAGCGCAATTGTTGAGCGGCGAAGAGAACGACGCCTCACAAACGGTTTCGATGTTTCTCCCTCATCTGACTTTTCAGTCTCCGTGCAACTACTGTCCTCTTTTGCCGTATCTGCTCTCTTTAAAAGCATATGCTCTTATATTTATAAAAATTACTGTAGTTTTAAATCATTCACAGTTTTGATTAGCATACATCAAATCCCTTTCTGACTAATACATTCTCGAATTGAAGCCCTAAAGCCAAAAGAACAACATTTGGCTTTAGGACTTCAAAAGAATGGTGCATGGCTGGAAAAGTTTAGAAGGCCTCAAAAGATAAGCACAGCTCCTATTAAATAAATATAAAGCTGAATAGGTGCTTTATTGTTCCATTACTCCAATAAATTACTGAAATAATAAAGTAAGGGAATGCTGTATAAATGAGTACAAGTTTAGCTTTATCTATCTCAACATATTTATACAACTTTCGTTCAATATTTTCATCAGTCCTATTTCTACAGTTTTATTAAAATAATACGACACATCGATTGTAAGTTAAAAGCCGACAAATTGTTGTTTATGCAGAATTTGTATCATAGGGCCTTTCTTCTTCTAGCTCATTGTTGGACGGGCATCAACCAACGTAATGATATATCATTTTGAACTTTTTTTAAATATTAAACGATTTGGGTAAATGAATTGAATTGAATTGAAATACTCACTATTGGTACGAAGAACGAAGACCGTCGACGAGCTTTTCTTTCCGCAAATGTGATCAAATCCGGCGGTTGATGATGTGTCTGAAAGTTGACGAACAGAGGATGAATCGACATCGATGCAATACAGCGGGAGATTATATCTCGTTTAATGCAATATGCAAATCACAATCCTATATGCATCCTCCATCTTCCCTCCCCCTATCTAAAGAATCGCTAAATGCAAATTTCTATACGATCATGAATCATCAATGCATTCGATTTAAAATAACCTTCATGTTCGACGAGATAATCGTACTGCCAATCAATGCACGGAAAAGGAGCACTTGTGCACTTGTGCAATTTCATTTACATGTTTTTATGACCATAATGTGAGACAACAGATCGAAGATACGAAAAACGGGAATGATTTCAGGAATTTTATTCATCCCCTCCCCCCTCTTCTTGTTTCTACTTCATTTCTGTATCCCGCTAAAGGATAGTTGAGCGCCGAACAGAACACTCCACGAAAGCCCATCAGGCCTACTCCTCCTTCTTAAGGGCACAACAATTACAATATTCCTGAACGGAATTCATCGGGTCGATAGCTGAATAAACCCTGCAATGAGATGATGATAAAGCAAAGGCAATAATTCGAAAATATGCCTACTTTTTGCCCAAATAAACAAATAAATAACTCACTTCTGCCGGATGTTCATTCAATTCATTGCAATTTTCCTCACTCAGGTTCAATAAGTTGATATCAGTAACGATGGAGGTGCTCTTCTCCTCATTGCTGGAATGGATATCCACCATTTTGTTGTTCTAAATTTAATCATTCAGAAAGAAACAAATATTCATCTATTTTTACAAATTTCATTGCGAAATATACAATACACATCACCTTAACTCTAAGTGATTAAGCCATATTATCGTATATTTGCCCGTAAATCTAATAAAAGTTCCCCTACCCGCCTTTACTCTTACCCAGGGAATTATAAATCTTCCATTGATCAGATCAATGAATAACAGGATTTATAATCGATGTAAATAAATTAATGAAAGCGAAAACTACGGAAATAATTGCGGGCAAAACAAAATAAATAATATAAATATATTCCTATTCCACTGAGGGATTTTAATATTCAAGAAAGAATAAAAGCAATCGAGGAAAGCATCCAATGATCAATGGATACGATCACCTTGTCGGACCCACAAAACATTTCCACCAAACAGTACCACTCAAAAAGCAAACAATGACCACCTAGCATGAGTCATATTTCCTTAAATAGCCATAAACATATATGCAAATTATTACAATGAGATAAATTAGCATAAAAGGTGATGCGCATTCCTAAAAAGACCTTATTCACGAAAAAATACGTGCCAATTCAATTAGCACAATATGCGTCTTTCTGTCATTCTTATAAGTGAAAAAACGTTTTTATTAAAGCTGTCAATAAATACGCGTATAGTCAGCGCATTTAGATTTAAGCTCATTCGGATCGCTTAGAAAAATTCACAATTTAACATAAAATATTTATGGTTCTAAATAATTGTATCATTGAAAAATTTACCTTTCTTTTTGTTAATCAGTAAAAAAAAAAGTTGGGTAACGAAGAGAAAATCAAAGACTTATCTCGAGAACAATCATAAATATTTGTGATGGAACAACTAAGTGAAACAATGATTTAAAAGCAAATATTCAACAACACCATGCTAATAAATTCAATGATATGCAAATTAAGTTTGCCTGAGGCAATGCTATCGTTTCATAAATCAAAATCCTTCCAGATATAGACCAATATGCGCTATATACGCATTGCGATACGGGTTTAATTTTCATACAACGGCTATTTGCAAAGTTCATCCAACCTGAATTTAGCCTTACAGTAAAATAATTAGTTTCGAGCAAATTGCTCCCCTCCCCCTTCCTTTTCACCTTCGATATACATAAAAACGATTGCCGCCCCATCGCTTCTCATACAATCCGACGCTTTTAATGACGCGTCAATATTGTAAGTTTGAAATATCGCGCTTCGCATACCGTAACCAATTATTNAAAAAAAGAACGATTTGAATAAAATATTTCTGAAATTTTCCAACGATATTACATTATACAAATTTGAGGATAAAAATTGAGAGCAATATTCGAGAATAGAATCACAATATATAATAAAAGCCTTCCTAAAATGCCTTAAATGCATATACAGCAATTTTAATAATATAGAAGAGACAACTTTAGACGCTTTTTTTTTTGAAAATTTCCAAGGAGTAGAGGTTTTAGAGTAGAGAGAATAAGCCGTATCTTACAAATAACGACCTTCATCGTCAATGGAACTCCTTAGCGATGGAGTCGATCATTTGTATGTTATACGGTTTCAAGAAGATATTTAATTTCAGGTGGTATTCGTTGTGGAAGTTGACGTCTAAAACTTCTAAAATTTTCGAGAGGAACACTTAACTGCCAGGCATTTCACTCTTAACTGGAAACATAGAAATCGTCCTATACGGTGTGAGAAACAATCACAACATCATTAGAGCAGCGAGAAATTAACAGGTTACCTACAAATAGTTACGTAGACTGAACACTTTCTTAGGTAAATGTTTAGAGTAAATTATCAACAACAACGATTCAATGACACCTTATTGAGGCGAACCGATAGTCACCTTCATAGTACTGGGAAAGGAGTCTCATACCTCAACCTTTGAATGTTTTATTGAGAAGAAACAGTCTGAATTTTAGGAGTGATCCGAATGTACTATAGACTAACACTACAAAACTCCTCAAAATAGCCAAAGTCACACGATGATGTGCTAATACACACACAAAATGATTAGCAAGCAACACCGCAGCCTATTTATAGCTTCGGCTCCGACTCCGAGGGTATGGGAGGTCATAATCGACAGGGGNACCCCCCCCCCCCCCCACAACCCCCCCTCCCCTCCCTCCCCCCCCTTCGCTATCCTTCTTCAGCCTGCTTGATCATAGTGCGTCCAAGCTATTTATTTTTCTTATCCACTCGTGCTAGACGAAGAAAAGCACGGAAAGGATCATATTAAAGAGTTCAGCAGCCATAAAAAAAATTTCGTCAATGTCTTTGGGGTTTTAATCGAACACTATATGATAGATGAAATTATTGCTATATGATCTGATTGCTTACTTAGCATATACTTAAATTCCAATATGATTAGAATATTTCGCATGAGTTAGAATATTTCGCATGCGAAAAAAAAAAGAAGAAAGCAGTTGCAAAATGCTATTCACTAGATTTTTCATTGTTTATGTTTATGATAGTCGATATATCCACAGATGTCATATGCCTCTTTTTTGAGACAATCCTCTTCGTTGTACAAAAAAATTCACTCTGCTCATCTTCAAACTATTATTGCGAGTATTGATTTCATTCACATCAACGCATATCGTTGAAATCGAATTTCTTCAATTCCAATACGATCCATTTCGATTAATTCAACGTTGTTCAATTTAAATTAATTACTGTATCGAATTAAGATTAGATGATTGAATGCATAACACTCATCAAAAATTCTCATTCGATACCGACTATGAAGTATATCTCAATAAGCACTAAATAATAGGTCTAATTTGTCCTTATATAAAGCATAGGTGCAAAAATTAGCTCATTTCCAGATGGTAATGGATCGAACATCAAAATATGAATACTCTTACAACAGTCGTTACCGTAGTGAAGAAAGTATGCAATGCATAGAAAAACCGCAAACACGTGATTTTCATATGACTTGACGAAAACAAAAGCCGAATTTTTATGTCCGCCTACAATATTCCAATCAACAATTATTTAGAAGTTTGCAATTCACTATGCTTTTCCGCATCAAAATTTCCTTAGAGGATTCGTTTTTTTTTGTTCAGGTTCTTTGCTTTTCCTGTATCCACTGTCAAACTGTTCCACCTTGGCTCATTGATAAGCCCATGCAGTAAAAGCTTAAAAGTTTTCAATACGCTAAAAATGGTGTGAAATGGTTTGAAATTCTTAGTAGTCGATTGCGATATTACGAAGAAATATGTTGAAAATTCCCTTTTTAATAATTCTGGAAAAATTCATTCGAAATCGATGGTACTTTATAATAATAATCAACAAAATTCTATACGATTCTATTGCTAATATTTTCTCCCATATTCCATTTACTAATGAATTTTCGTAATTTCTAAAGATAAAAGATGAGAGTGGTTAAGTGGAGGATATGATGGAATTTGCTGAGTTGTGGGTATCGTTAAGAACATCGAAGTAAGGTGAACTGATTGGCTAACACTAGGCGTATTACTATGTGCGCAGTTGTTGTGTGGAAACTGAAATTCAATATGCAGTCGGCAGTCACTTTGATGTAGAAGTCTGCATGCGAGACGCTCGCGACATGGCTGCTTTCACGCTCTTCATTCTCGTCCTTCTATCCCCTTCGACACACCCTTTCCTGTCCCATATCAGATCACAACTTGATAAGGCCAACTCACCTTGTCCAAGGTTTGCCTCTATTTTCCACTTATATCCCAATATCATCTCGCTCGCATGCTTTGAGTCGATTATTTTTCACCATTGAGAGAGTAAAGCACTCTCGAGATCTTCAAATCACCTATATAAGGTTGTATATATAGCACAAATATTTCAGTAGGTTAGCAATCGAATCGAACTCAAATCGGATCAGACGTCGATCGGCCGGTGATCCGAATCGTTTTGCGATCTACCTAAATGGATCGATCGGTCTTCGTTTAGGCGAATCGGCATGGAAGCGATTTGCTAGTCGTATTCGATCTGAACTCTCGATCGAGATGTGGTTACAAATTGAAGGCGGTCAACCGGATTCAGCCACTATTCTTGGTGCTGCATTTTCACGATCTATATAACCGAAAAAAAAATTGTTATTGTAAAGAATAACGCAATTTAGTTGCTATCTACAATCGATCTAGTTTCTATGGACAGACGTATTTCCAACTGTCAGCATCTATACGAAAAGCAATAAAATAATTAATTCCCTCATATTTATTTAAATCCCTTATCATTTAAATCCTAATATTTTTGTATATTATAGTTTATTAGTACTAATCAGTAATTGTTCAACACTTTACAGCCAACAGAAGTTGATTGTTTTGATTTTATAAGAGCAAAAATATGAGAAGGAAATGTTTATACCATAAGGCGCTTCGAACTTTAGTCAATGGTTCGTTGACTCGAAAGGTAAGTAAGTGAACATATGCCACATAAATGTGCACGCTAAATATATATATGCACAAGTCTAGAAATGGGCCAAAGGAGAAATTACATTTGTATTATATGATGGTTTCTTTCAAAGCGGCTGAGGAAATGGTAGATTCACTGAAAGCACTTCTTTCAGCTTACGCCAACTTCTTTACCTTTGTTATTGACAGCCGTCGAGCTCTGCGGATGTTAAGCAATTATTTAGAGACATTTGCAATGTATATTATGGAATAGAGAAATGGGGAGAGCTTGTCGATTGCAATTTAGTACATTATTAATATTGCCGATAATATATAAATATGGAATTAGACAAAGGTAGTTGAACGTGAAATTGGCGAGTGAGAATATGGCAAACGAAATAAAACAAACACATATATAGACGAGTAATTTTTAAAACGATAATCAAAGTAATAGAATTATTAGAAAGAATGATAGAAAAGTATATTTTTTTAAAATGAAAAAATGGAAAATGATAGGGTGAACGTTTTTCTTTGCAGCATTGGGTGATATATGCGGGAAGAATGCACCTGCAAGTGTACGCCTTGCAATAGAGGCCGAAGCTGGAGGAGAGCATAAAGCACGTATTGTCGCACAGCTTGCTACACAAATGGCTAACGAGCCTACAACGCTTAAGTTTGTCGCAAAAGCTTATCACATTTTTATTACTGTATTTAAATTCGGTTACTGTAATAATGAAAGGTCTTAGTGATCTAAACTTATCTAAATGATTTATCTACGATGCTCATCGATGAAGATTTAGAGAGCAGTAATTTTTGCAAATGAAAGGTTTATAGATAAACCATTACAGGGATGTAGCTGGGGACTGTAGATGGGTTACTGTATTCGTAGAGAGTAATAATGATCCAATGATGTATCATTTTAACATAATCAATACAGTTAAGATTTCTTATCGATCAATAAGAGTGTATATCGGGAAAATACATGCTCATATCTAATAAATATGTTGTAAGATGTTTTATCATATGAATAATATGCAAATTATTGCTATAATTTTTTGAAACTATTCAAATATCTCAAAAATTTTTCTTGAATTTAGTCTATAAATATTAATTTTTTCAAAAAATTGATGTCGATTCGAAAGTATTTTTGCATTTCTTCGAAAAAAATTTTATACTTTTTATACCCATAATTAATACTCATTTTCGGCATTAAAAGTTTGCGAAATAATAAAATTTCTATTAATTGAGTTTTAATTATCATTTGAATCGATAAGAAGTATGTAATAATGAATTTAGTAACAAAAAATTGCTATACATTTATGAAGTACTTATTTGTGGCAATTCGCATAGGTTGTTTCATTTATTTTCTTCGATTTGGAGATGCACGTTTATCAGAGCATTGTTCACTATCACTTATCACTCGAAGCTCACTATCACTTATCACTCCGAAACTGCCTTATTGGTCACTAGTGATATTATTGCTCTTCAGTTCACCTCTTCATTACTACTATCTTCATCTCATGGCTATTTCTAGATCTAAAGAAATGAAACATTTTTGAAAGTGATCGGAAGGCCGAGATACAGGTAGCAAATAGAAGGTCACATTGATCACTTTAGGAAGAAATGTATTTAAATATAAACAAATAAATTTCGATTTATAGAAATTATATGCACAAATATATATAGTAATATATACAGTATATGCACAAATATATACAGTAATTTGCTATATTCTCTTCAAGATCTCTTACTTAAAATATTAGCTATTATGAGTTCATTAAGCAATATTTAATCCCATTCTATAAGATATTTCAATAATTGCTTATGTTCCAATTATTATATGAATATTAATTAGATGAACACAGTCAGGTGCAATTTATTCATTAGTGCGAAGTGCATGTAAACGACTCTTCATCGCAACCGATGGTCGTCATTATGGTCATCAAGAATTTGTTGGTTTTCGTGGTTCAATTGGCAATATTCGAATCTCCGATCATTATCTCAAACATTCAGAGATTGTCCGTGAGATATGGCCGTATACTATTTTCGAAGATCGCTTCGCAACACTTCATCAATGGAGAACTGTTGGTAATACTAGCATTTAACCAATATTATATGCTAAATAGCAATAATAATTGTATAACGCAAGCATAATGCAATGAAAAATATTCGAAAATATTGCTAAATAAACTTTTGCCATCGATAAGATATTCAGAAAAATTCTTAAAATTCGCTTTATTTTATTTTGGAAAAAGAATCCATTCATTCTTCGAAAATCCAGCAACAATAACATCTATTATATTTGAAGTACTTCACTCTACCCTCGAGATGTCTCGCTATATACATTTAGCACTTCGTTTATTCGAGCCACTTGAACGATTTCATTCCTTTTGCTCAATAGTAAATCCAAAAAAATGGGACCATATTTTGGTGTGTCTGGTAAGTAGCTCTTGAAACCATTGCCTATATGACAAATTAAAACAATTTGATGAATAAATAAAAATTCATAGATAAGAACAGGCAACAGCAAATAAATGAATTTGGAACTTCTAAAAACTATAGCGTAAAAATTGAAAACACCTCGCAATAAAACCCCCGTAATGTGGAAAATATTAGGTAGAAATGCAGTGATTTTTTCCATTTGAACTGAAAAATGGAGAAAAATTTCAGCAAAAAGAATTTGCAAGAAAGTTCTCGGAAGAACATTATTGCTAAGCACTAGATAGTGTAAAGCGATTACGGTATCGCCGTGAGCTGCTTATTTCAATCAAGATTGCGTCCTGCAGCGAATGTTTATTTATAGTGATATAAAATGTTTAAACATTGTGAATTTAGGTATTGATGAAGGCCTCCAACATCTAACGATCGATAACGACGGTGATCCATTAAATGTTGAAATTCCGGCATGTGGTCAAACTGTATGCGACAATCCACAAACTATTCTCAACTATCAAAAATATGCACACATGAGAACACTTAAAGTATTGCGATATCGCGTCATCGTTGTGACAAATGACGATGGAAGGTGTGTTGCAGCCGATCATTAGTTTGGATATGAACTGCTTGCAATGGGGCACAATGGCTTAACTGGTAAGAGGGTGCACTGGCACGACGAAGCGATTGGTTCGAATCCCGATGCTATCGGCGCATCTTTACATCATTCTATGTGCATCATGAATCCGAATTTCTTGTTTGCTACCGAGAGACACACTTAGCAAAGTCTCCTTAACCTAATAAAAAGTGTCATTCCATTAGCTCAGGTCTTGCCCTCTGAAACTGGAAAACATCGAAAAGTCGACTCCTCTCGATACTGTCTCTTTTCATAGTTTATCCTGCAGATTCCCGATCATTCACCCCCCCCCCCTCCCCGCATTCGGTCCAGGGCATATACATCCCCTATAACACATTCCCATTAATCTGTTATAATGTAAATGATGAAAAGGCAGTAATATTTACTCGATTAGTGGAAACGCCTTTCAGTGATCCGATCGTTAGTAACGAGCAAATCGAAGCACAACATGCCGCATTGATGACTGCTTTTGCACCACATAATATCAGGTACAAGCTTTTTCATTGTCAATACAAATAGTTGAGAAATATGTTCAATATAAAGTTAAATATTTACTGAAAAATTTGCATTTGGACGTTGAATATTTTTATATGCAAATATTTCTCTCGCATGCAAGTGGAAACGATTTCCCTCGGGCAATAACTAACCCTCCATTAGTACAAACCACAATATATAAACGTTGAAGTAGAAAATGATACTTAACTGCACCGCCCTCGTCTCAGTGAAGTCACTAGGCAGGCGAAAAAGCTTCGTAGGACGACGCGAAAAAGTTTGGTCAGAGCTTACTTACAACCGGCCCTCATTAACCAATCGGAAACGATGAAACATGTGAGAGAAAATTTGCATAAGCGCGCATGAATGTGACGTCGTCATAAAATGCTTTGCAAATGCAATTTGCAAATAGATTTTCGCAAATGCAATCTGCAAATAGGTTTTTGCAAATGCAACCTTGCAATTACAATATTGCAAAAGATACGTTAAAAACGTCTATTAAAATTTCAGTTGGAAACGTGAGCTAATTGAGATAAGAAATTCATCGTTACGCCGTAAAACTATTGTTTTCGGATGCCGTTCATCACTGATCGGAAATAATCGATGTGATATTGAATGTCGACATCCAATAACGGGTGATGATGGTGGAGATTGCAAACAAAATGTTATTGCTTATATTTATTCAATTGATGCATATTTTATTGAAAATTTCCATATTGAAAGTTTCAAAAATTTGCGTATACTTAATTGCATTGCCATTTCATTGAATCTATGTAAATTTGTTTTATTTACCTTAAATATAAGTGGAAAATGATGGTAGTAGTATGTAGCGTAGTAGAATTGCATTTATTTACAAATACGATAATCCTACTACAGCTTCCCTCTTCTTCTCCCCGGCACTTCTAACCTGCAGTGGAAAAAAATTTCTACAACATCTAAGGTGTTTTATATATATGTTGATGGCTTATTGATATAATAGTTCAATTAAAAAACAAATTACAGACGTTATATAAATGTGGATGAATATAAAGAATTAATTGCACTGAACAACGAAAATTGTTTAAATGTACAACTCGCTGATTGGAATGCTATCGATTTGATTGGATTATCGACATTTCCATGGGAGAAGGAAATTTATAGTAATCAAGGTGGTATATTGTTACGACCTGATCGATTCGGTTCACAAAGTCAGATCAATAATCTTATTCATGAAATTGGCCATGTACTTGGATTATGGCATGTTCATCATGGTATTAGTGAAGTTCCTTGTGGTGATCCATGCCAAGAAACGATACCTTCAATGATTACTGGTATGTCAACACTTTAATTACAACAGTTGTGATGTCGATAGGACAGTCAATTAAACTGCTACGAGAATAATGCATCAGATCATTACCTCATCAATGATCACGTTATCACCTCTATTATCGATAGCGCATCTGATAGGGTATCCTTATCATATCATCCTTAAGTTCAGCAGTATATCTTTGTACATATTTGTCGGCTATATACGTGTTATCGAATGCGAAATCCGCAGATACATATATTATTAGGAAGTAAGTAATGAAAGAACCCCTATCTCATGTATATTCCAGTGGATTTCTAACTCGATGTTTGTCTCTGCAATATTTTATTAACTATTTGATGAATAAATATAATAACTGTTTAAGGTGATCTTGTGAACGATACAAATCCAACCACAAAGAATACACATTGTTCAGATCCAAGTGATGCAAACCCATGTGATAATCGTCGTTTTATGAATACACCTTACCGCAATTTCATGAGTTATGCAGGTGATATTCCATTTATAACAAATATTTATTTATTTGTGAGAATTCATTTCGTACTACATCCCTCTATATCATATCATCAATCGCGCTGCAAGATGCACCGATTCTGAATGTCTAAGTTAGATTCTGAAGAACGTCTAGATTCTGAACAATCCTGAGATCGCAATCCAAGTCAACGCTAAGTCTCTGATGCTAGATAATCTGAAGAAACACCGTCAACCTGGATGCGTATTAAATCCTCAGCTAAGCTCCTATCCTTACTGTCATCATTTAAAATCACCTGATCAAGTTCCCGAACTTGCTCTTGAGCTCAATTTTTCTCCGACGATCTTCACGGCATAAGCTTGTTCTTTCATTGCAGTAAGTTGAGATCTCTACAGTCGTGATATCGAACAATATAAGAGAAGCCTCCGCTATCGCCTTCAAACCCTATCCACTGGATAGCCAAATAAAGTAAGTATTTCGTTTTGCAGCGGGTGCATGCTCAAATACGTTCACTTCACAGCAAGTGGCTCGAATGCATTGCTATGCAGATATGAAATATAAAAACTGGATGGAAACATCCACACGAACAACCTATCATATCCCACTCGCACCTCGTATCATCCCTCTCGGTGATCCACAAAGATCAACATCCATCGCTGTGGTAAGTATATTTTACAATTACTAGTATCCGCTTCTAGCTAGTAGCCTTGAAATTCTTCTGCGAAGATCACCAAAATAAAAATTAAAGTATAAGTTGTTCCTTAATATCACCCCTATTTTGATTCATTAAGCTTTCGCTTTCAACTCAGTAAAAATTAAAGTCAACCTGCCCGTTGCCTTTTGAAAATAAATCGATCAATAAAACAACCTCATTCAATTAAAGCAAAACCTATAATTTTCGAGTTATCACATTTACCAACTTCATAGTTCAACTTCCTATCAATATTAAACAACGAAGCAACCACTGAACCTAACAGAGCTCACTTACGAGGTTATAAAACGGTTTCAGAAATGGACTGCACCCCTTGGAGGGGGTAATTGTCGTCCTGTGGGAAGTAAAGCGTGGCAAACGCATTGCAGTGCTGATAACAGGATAGTACAATATGCAATATCAGCCACTTCGTCGGGTCCTTTTCAAATCTCAGGCTACTGGGGACCGGAACAAGCAACAGGTATCACTTTTTAATATTTAATTGCGAGCATTTATATGCTATCAACTCTTTTCTTTCCCCACCTTCTACGCATATAACGACCAAAATTATAATATAATTCATCCACTTTTACCTCTTATACAAGCCATAACGTTCCAACCTTGCAATGAATGCTGCTTGCATCTTCGGTGTGTACAGACTGGTGTTCTTTCATAGAATATACTTGCACTGGCAGAATGCAATGAAAAAACGTAACTGTTTCATATTTCCATAACAACACTCAAAAATGCATATATCACAGGTCGACGAACACAAATTTATGCAAAAAAAGGTCTGTGTTTATATCGAACAGAGAAAACCCGTATTAACTATGCTCCCTCAGTTCTCATCAAACCGCTTTCAAAAAACTAAAATGCAATAAATCGTCCAGAAATCGAACTCTGTTGGAAGCAATCTGCATAGACGGATGCAACATTTAATCCCCGATTACCATACTAATTCGAGTTGAGTTTCCCCACTTGCATTTCTTTTTTGGTTGTATATCACCAATTTAAACGTCCCTTTTCAAGATCGAAAAAATACAGCTAAACAGTCGGAAACTATTACAAGTGACGGGTATTTATCAAAGGCAGGAATATAAGTGTTCTTTATCGATTTCAGTGGTGGATTTTACTTTGCTGCTTGATATAGAGTTTATACAGACCCTACTTTATACAGCTTAAAAACCTTCGTTACTAATGATATAAATAAAATTCATACTCTATTTCAATAGTCTATGAGTTATTTAAACTGATGTCTATTCTCGAATATGGGATTATGTTGGAACACTGTAAAGGTTACGGTTTATAAGGCTTCATTGGAACTTATGCACCATTAGACGCGGATTTAAGCAATCTGCCGTTGATAAAAACAAGTTCGATGAAAGAAATTAAACGAGTTACTAGCAAATGGGTTTCAGCTTAAATCCGAGTGCCTCGAGATCTTTACTGCCTTCCATCTGTTTCAATTCATCAACGCGTTTCTTTAATTCGTTTCGGGTCGAATCGATTGTTGAGTTGATTGTTTTTATATCCTCTTCGATGAATCTTATCGACTGATGTGTTGGAAATTTAATGAACGTTGCGTTGCTCAAACATACCCAACTCTTGTCGCCCTTCAAATACATCCCCATTAGATCAATATATTCAAAAACCGGAAGTGTGCCCCTCTCCTCTCTCCAAAAAAAAAGAATGCAACGGTACTCTCATCAGTTACAACTTTCAACCCATAATTTAGGCCAGCACTGCCCACTAACTACGATTCAATAAAAATTAGATTCGATAGTCGAAATAGAAGTGTAATTCTGTGGGAAAAAATTATGTAAATTTTTATGAATAAAATTACTTGCCTGTTTGTTTGCTTTATTGCGAAGTATTCGTACCGCTTCTCGACATTTTTGTCGTCGTTCATCAAGTTCAACGAGTGCACGCTTCCCCATTATTACACTCTGTCCAAGTTGTTCATATTCACTTAATCGATCAACCAATTTCGATGGAGATGCCTCTAATGGATCGATCATTGAGTTGTTCTCATCCATATCTAAATATATACAACTTTTGAGCTTATCTTCTATACTCTATAAGCAACAGCTGTAGGAAGCCGCTACAAAGGTTCATAAAACGTACGCTTTAGCGAATCTACTTATCAAACGTAACCATTTCCATCAGTTGCTTATAAATAATGAAATATACCCAGAGAAGGTATTTATTTAGCTCTCGTCCCTATCTTTGCATAGGAAATGACCTGGTCAAACTACCCATGCGGGAAAGTTTTTTCGACTTTAAATAGAAGTGAGAAAATTTTAAAACTATTTGCAGTGGCTCTATTGCTTTGCAACTAACTGCAGTGAATTGAAAAAGGTGTTGCAACTACATCCTCCCTCCCCCGCCCCCCCCATCCCGATTTTTGGTGGCTAACTATTCGAAATCTAAGACAACTTTACCCGATCTTTTCCCACTACCCTATCTAAAACTCTCCCTTCACAGCATTAACGATCTAACGAATCAATCACAGTCTGCGAAAACGGAACTCCACGGGATGGAACTTTCAAATTGGCACTTTTCCAACGATTGAAATACCATAAACCACTTTTCCTTCGAAGAATAATTGAACACCTCAAAACCAAGAGCATATTGAGAAATAAATCCAAGGATTTAATAAATGATTTAATAGTGAAAGAGTGATTACAAAAAGTGGTAAATTAAGGTCCACCGGATGCGGAACGATGTGCAGCATCAACAAAAGCATGGCTACCGGATGTGCAAAGTTGTGATGATGGCACCGATAAATGCACTCTAAAAGTACGTGCTGATATCGATACTCAACTTGAAAAACTTTCTGTGTGGATCGCTTGGAATGCGGCGAGTGGCATTCGTACTGTTAAAGTGATCTATTCGGATGGATCATTTTATCTCTTTGAACAGGTCAATGTTACTCTTATTTAATTTAATTTAATTTAATTTAATTTAATTCTATAGTTTTATTTCTATCCCAACAAACAAAATTTGCATATAATCACCAAAATTTATAAAGCATAACACATACAATGGATATTGCAATGAAACAATTATTGCATGTTGCAGAATTAGTGTGCTGCAAATAAACTCATGCTCTCTCAGTTTGATTAGTTTTTGCAACAATCGTTGCAAACTTTGCACCGTTGCAAACTTTACACTATTGCAAACTTTGCACTGTTGCAAACTTTAATTTGCAACGAATGCACGCATCATAGTATCGTCATTTCCATGCATTTATATGTATGTCTGTTCACATGTATGTGTGCATGTCTGTCTGTCTGTCTATCGATTAAGTGGTTTCAATCAGAAATCAATCGGAATTGGATTATGCAGTTTTGTGGATATAACCTGAATGTTAGTTGACTTCCTATACCAAATTTGACCGTAATCCATCAACCAAAGAAAACTTCATAGGAAATTAGAGGAACTTGAAATAAAAGTTGCACACATTTTGTAGCGGGATAGATTGCATTCTAATAGCAATCGAATCGCAAAAAATAAGCCCTGTAGGTTTACATGAGCAGTCCGATCGTAGCAAGCGGAACTAATAGTTAAAAAGTGCTCCTATTTAACTCTCTGAATTTGCCTCTGTAGGTTATTGCTTAATAAATTATGTTTAGTAATAGTTTTAATAAATTGAAGCAACAACAGTGATTGATCCTCGTAATCAGTTATGACTATCGTTACTTAGTTATATCTGAAAATCTGCGTTTATAGCACGTATAATTATAACACGAAATTGGGCTCTTATGAGAGGTTTTTATGCACTTTGCTTTTGATAAATGACAAAAACGTGTTATACTAACACATTTCTTTGTTAAATCTAACACTTGTTATGGTCGATGATTTATATGATCTATTTATCTATGGTTGTTAATGACGATAGAATCGTCTAAACGTTCTCCGCAAATTAGTGCTATTTTGTATTTATTTATTTATTTATTTGTTTATTTATTTATTTAATATCACGTGTAAGGAAAACATACGTAAATTTCTATGGGAAGCAAAAAAAAAAAAAATAGAAACATTCCACTGCGAGCAGTTTCTTCATATAAAATCTCCCGCAGGTAAAGCTGTATGTAGTTAATCTTAGTCTCCATTAGGTGCAAAACGTAACACGCAAATGTGCTATTCCGCAGTCTTTCGTAATGTTCAACTACGATAACAAAGAGTTGTGTTATAATAACATACGTATTACGGTAACAGATGAACTGTGATTACTTCTTTTAGGTGTGGTAATTGCTATGATTTAATGTATAGAGTATAACCTAGGACTAGGCCACTTCAAAATATTTTAGGAAAATAAAACAATCTAATTTTTGAGTAATTCAGAGATAAATTTTTTGTTTCTTTCAGATTTTTGCACATTGTGATCAACCGCTAACCCTTCGATTGAATTCCACCAAAATAGTGAAAGAGGTTCAACAATTTTTTACTTTATATTTTTCCTTTATTTTCCTTTTTTTAATTCTATAGTTTTATTTCTATCCCAACAAACAAAATTTGCATATAATCACCAAAATTTATAAAGCATAACACATACAATGGATATTGCAATGAAACAATTATTGCATGTTGCAGAATTAGTGTGCTGCAAATAAACTCATGCTCTCTCAGTTTGATTAGTTTTTGCAACAATCGTTGCAAACTTTGCACCGTTGCAAACTTTACACTATTGCAAACTTTGCACTGTTGCAAACTTTAATTTGCAACGAATGCACGCATCATAGTATCGTCATTTCCATGCATTTATATGTATGTCTGTTCACATGTATGTGTGCATGTCTGTCTGTCTGTCTATCGATTAAGTGGTTTCAATCAGAAATCAATCGGAATTGGATTATGCAGTTTTGTGGATATAACCTGAATGTTAGTTGACTTCCTATACCAAATTTGACCGTAATCCATCAACCAAAGAAAACTTCATAGGAAATTAGAGGAACTTGAAATAAAAGTTGCACACATTTTGTAGCGGGATAGATTGCATTCTAATAGCAATCGAATCGCAAAAAATAAGCCCTGTAGGTTTACATGAGCAGTCCGATCGTAGCAAGCGGAACTAATAGTTAAAAAGTGCTCCTATTTAACTCTCTGAATTTGCCTCTGTAGGTTATTGCTTAATAAATTATGTTTAGTAATCGTTTTAATAAATTGAAGCAACAACAGTGATTGATCCTCGTAACCAGTTATGACTATCGTTACTTAGTTATATCTGAAAATCTGCGTTTATAGCACGTATAATTATAACACGAAATTGGGCTCTTATGAGAGGTTTTTATGCACTTTGCTTTTGATAAATGACAAAAACGTGTTATACTAACACATTTCTTTGTTAAATCTAACACTTGTTATGGTCGATGATTTATATGATCTATTTATCTATGGTTGTTAATGACGATAGAATCGTCTAAACGTTCTCCGCAAATTAGTGCTATTTTGTATTTATTTATTTATTTATTTTATTTTATAAAGGGTTTTATAAAAGATTTAAATATGAAGTTTATTCAAATAAATAAATAAACTTTATAAAGGTTATAAGAAAAAAATTATTTTGAATTTCGTTTTTTCTAAAAGGATAATATTGAATTGCAAAAAAAATTCTACCAGGTAAGCTTAAAGCAAAATTAAATCCAACTTTTGGGGGTCCAATTTTTAGCAGTTCAATCCAAAATACTTCATCAGATACTATAAAATCAAAATAAAAAACAGAATAAAAATACAAATCATCAACGTTTTCAGGTGCAAATTCGAACGAATAATCCATTTGTTAGTGTTGATGCGGTTCGATTCGTTTCACCCCCATCGGATCCTCGATGTTCGATATGTTTTCCATTCGAATATAGAGTATATCGTTCACCTCCGTTCGATGATTCAACATATGTTCATACTAAACAACATCATATTATTGATAGGTAAATTAGTGCAATAATTGTTTAATTACCACTAGGAACCTGCAGCCGGCTGTCAATAAAGATAAATCAGCTTTTGATTCCAAATTGTTGTAAATCAAAACTTTTCAAGCATTTTATTTCCTTCTTTCACTTGAACAAATCCTCTCTCCTTTCTTCTATTCAAAAAAAAATAAAAAATAAAAAATAAAAATAAAACATAATGTGGATCCAATTGATAGGGCTAATTGCTGTCATTAGAGAACTAATGATTGAGTATGTCAGAGAAACTGACATCATATCTTATTGCACTCGCTAATTTGACCGACCGCTTCCACAAATTAGTGGCAAAGAGTTAAATGCGCACAATAGTGGCTGTTTATTTTAAGTGATCTAAACGTTCATACAGATCTTCAATAATAGATTCGTTTATCTTTTATCGGATAGTTGTAAATTGTAAATTCGACAGATGTAGAATGCATGGGAATTTCTAGTATCCTTAGATGTTCACGATGGGAACTCTTTCTAAAATTGATGAATCAACGTGAATTATATCGATATACACTATATATTTTATACTATAAGTTGAGTTTTGATACACATCGAAACAATTTGCCAAGCAAATAGACATGTTTACGCATAAGCATTAAATCATCATAATAAAAGAAAAGACATTTCTTAGGTGATGCAAAAAAAAGTGAATCGGCTTGTCAGCATTCGATGAGTATGAGACGAGTCTAAGTCCTAACCTTCACACCACTGACCTGCAAGAAATAGAGGCCCACCTAAACATCGTAGGAGCCAAGTGGACCAAAGAGGCATTGAGTCATAGAAGTTGGAAGTGATATAAAAAGACATCTATCATTGAAGTAAAGTAAAGTAAAGCAAAGAAGTATCAAAAACACTTTATAGGAGTATCAAAGAAGGTACAAGATACGAATATTCAATTACTGTACTTAGCAATGGAATAGAAGGAATACGATCACCATTTACTTCATTTATGTTGAATGAAAATGTATGTGGTGATGGGAGACGTGCAGGAAACGAAGAATGCGATGATGGCAATTTAGAGGATGGAGATGGTTGTTCACAACAATGTACTGTTGAGCCAAATTTCCATTGCTTTGAAAGTGATAATGGTAATTTAATTTCAATAATATATAAAGAGATTATTTGTTTGTTTTTTTTTTTGTTTATTTAGAGAGTTATAGTACGGGTAAATTTTTTTTGGGGGAATCAAAAGCAATCTTGGAAAATTTTTTAAAATTTATTTTAATGAAGAAAAAAATTATTGCATAGTTGAGTTTTTATGAAAAAAAAAGATAATTTAAAATATTCAGCACTATGATTAAATNTATTACTCCAACAATTCGCATGAAGTAATTTTAATATTGTATTAGATATAAGTGCCGAGGTGTTACATTGTTCATAGGAATTTGTATTTTATTTTATTTTCTTAATTATGGATTTACCTTTGCATAATCTCATCGTTACCTATACAAAAGTAATTTTTAGTTCAATATAACACCAATATGAATGCGTTAAAAATTATAGTATAAAGTTATAACATTACGTTGAAGGATTGCAATATCAAATAAAATGCCCTATATTAATGTTATAGAGGAGGTTCTTATTGTTTATTAATATTTTATTGAATATATTCGATAAAGAGAGAAATAATTTTGAAGGTATCATGTGATAGTGCTACTGTATGTACAGTACGATGTTTGCTTGGTTATGCACTTCCTGGTTCATTGGAATTCGCATCGTTGGTATGTTCGGATGGAGAATGGACTGGTGATACGAATGTGATTTGTGAGCCAATTAAATGCGCAATACCACTTATCGAACATGCAAATATCAACTGTCCACATGGTACACGATACAACGATCGATGCACATTTACTTGTAAACCAACGACTATAATGATCGGTGAGTGATAAGTTAATGTTGTTGAACTATGAAACCTTTTAGTAAGGGAATGAGGCAAATCAATGAAATTAATTTTAGGTACTGAGAATGAAGTGATATGCGGTGAGAATGGTTTATGGTCACTTCCAGAGGCATTTTGTCAGGTAATTTACTTATGGAATTTGAATATTTTATAAATATACGTTAAAAAGTAACGGAAATGCTCTTCTAGGATTGGAGATATTATCGTCCTTTACATAATATATTAGTTTGGAATTCTCTTTTTCATTGGGTTAAAGTTTTTGCTTTCAAGTTTATCATCGAATTTTGCGTGAGTTTCCGGCGAAAATCGTTGATCGATCTTATCTTTATGCAATAGTTTCTATTAATTTATTATTATTATTTTTATAGAATATTAACGTGAATTGTTTAGTAATGAATACGAAATTGATCAGTTTGTAATTGATTGAAAATAATCGACCTTATTTAATATTTAAAATACTTTGAGCTATGCATTTCTCATAAATTTCAATACGATAGGCAACTTGTCCACATGATGAGCTACTTCAAAGGAATATTTCTGAAGAGACGATTATATGCAAATCAACATTACCGTATGCCACCAAGGAATCGTATCCGGTTTCAACTATTTGTCGTATGAGTTGTTTGCGTCACTATCGAGTTGCACAATCATCACATTCTCGGTATATTTGTTTGTTTGTCGTTAAAGAATATTCTCGCTTCAGAATAACAACCTGAATCAGGAAAAATAAGCGACAAAAAATACGGTTAGTGTCTTAGGGCTTGAAGGCGTAAAAAGCTCCAATATAGAAACGGTTATATATTGGTCAGATGTTTAGTCGGATAGCTGAAGCTCGAGATTCTAGTTGCCATTCCATTCCCTCATTTCCTTTTCTGTCTTTATTCTTGCACCAATGACGCGTCGATATTCTTATCGTAACATGAACGCACCATACGGTAGGACTTACACTATGATATATTTATTTCTTTATCGTATAAATAGAAAAATAAAAACTCGAGTAAATTACTGTAATCGTATTATAACTGAACGTAGTTATGAGCAGTAATGTTTTTGATCAAGAAAATAGGTTTTTTGATCATTTCTTCAAATATTTTCAATATTTTTTGCTTATAGTTATTAAAATTTTCTCTTTTACTTAATTATTCAGCGCTTACTTAATATCTACCATATGATGGTTGTGCTGTATTCGTCTACTTGTCTGTCTCTGTCGGTCTGCGGACTATCTGCACTCTGAATTAGCGTTCACTCGCTGAAGTCACTCATTTCACCCTCACATTAACTGAACGCCAACTTAAGTTCCATTGCGTATCACATTGGAATGCATTCCGTTGGTAATCGATTTTACTCATTGAACTACTCAACATTAAGCCGTCGAATGTTTAATCGAGGCCTTGCCCACTTCCGGTCATCGTTGGCCGTTCCACGTTAGCAGTGAGTGCATTAAAGGTGGGTGTTGCTATGGGGAATTAAGCTTATGTAGAATTACTTCTTTTACAAAGCTCAGCAAACTAAGATAATGAAATCTTTCCCTCATGGGGGTATAAATTGGCAGGTTACGGTTGACATGCTCGGAAGATGGTGTTTGGATTGGACAAGCATGTCATCCCATAACTTGTCCACCACCAAAAATCGTCTATGTTGGCTTGTATAATTGCTCGAATGGATTCGCTATCGGGTCACGTTGTGAGTTTCGATGTCCGGATACACCTCAGGTTTGTTTATTTATGAAAACTTTATTGTCGAATAGTTGATATTTCCCTTTAGCTATTCGATAACACCTGATTTTTCTAAATCATTACTTCATTCATAAAATATTTTCAACTGATTAGGGNTGGGTAAATTGCAATAAAATACTTACCCGTGAGGGAATTTCTACATGAAAACTTAATATGAGCCAATAATATATAATCATATATTTATATATGCAATTATTATCAATAGCGATGAATAATTTGTGAAAAGAAGAACGATTGCTGAATATTTAGCAAAAGAAAAATATTCAGTGCATCAATAGAGAATTTTTTTTTGTATTTCAGCCGAAAATATTGATATGTAGAACGAATGGTATGTGGTCACAACGTTTTCAATGTTCACCTCAACAAGCGAGCTGTAAAGCACCGGCTAAAATGAGGGATATTAATATCGTTTGTCCTAGTCGAATGATACCAGGTTTAATTGTTGTTATTTGTTCTTCTCTTTTGGTTATTAAATTATTTTTTTCTTTTTTTTTAGCTTCGAAAATTTTTTATAAGTTGTTTATTAAAAGAATATTTAGGAATCTCACCTTCTTATCTCGAATAATTCGATTACTTGAATGCATAGCAACTTTAATATTTCATAATAGAAGACAATATATTAGTGGTATTGATGTTGTTATATTTTTATGCTTATATTATAATCATTATTATTGTTTAATCTACATTAAAGCTTAAGCATGCTTGAAAATACATTTTCGTTCTTGAAGTACCATCGCTTAACCTTCCTCCCCTTTCATCTCTTCCTTCTCCCTCCTCCATCCACCTCTGCGTTGGCTATGCTATTGGTAAGAAGCTTTCATATACCATATTATTCGATATCTTATCAGGGCTGAATTGTTCCCGTTTCTTTCCACTAATAAATTCTTTATTCTTTGATTTATTAGAGTGAATTTTTGAATGAAAGTTAAGTTTTAAGGCTCAACATGTTCGGTATCGTGTGGTGTAAAAGGTTACGATGCAGTTACCGAAGAAAAACAAACACTTCCATCCGGTGATAATCTACTAGTTCTACGAACAATTAAAAATATCTCTTGTACAATCTCATCGATTCTTTATCCGAAACCTAGTTCGCTATTATGTGTACGATCATGTAATAAGGTAAGTTTTATTATTTGATAATATTGGAATATTTGAAAATATTTGAAAAATATTTCAATAAAAGTGAAAATTTTTGTTCACCACTTCTTTAAAAATATGGATTAAAAAGTAATGAGGTGTAAGTGATGAGATAATCGCCTAATTATTTATAATTACATAAATAAATTAGATTAAATTAAATTAAATAAAACTATTATAAATTGAATAATAAATTTGCAAATTAAGTTTTATAATTTTATATGCAAAAAAAAGATTTTAAAAAATTATAAATATATGCAAAAGGTTTCTTTTTTTTTGAAGGAATTCGTCGGTGATGGTTGGTGTGATTTTCAAAACAATCGTGGTTATTGTGGTTGGGATAACGGAGACTGTTGTGCGAGTACGGTAAGAGGAGGACGTGTTCGACTGATGTTCCCAACTTTATGCACTTCACAGTTGTGCCAATGTATTGATCCGTTTGCAATCGAGAATACACACATACCACATCCACACAACGCAAATATTACTGTCAAGTTGGTTTTCAGGTTTATTTATTTTACTGTCAAGTTTGTTTCCAAGCTCATTTATTCTACTGTCAAGTTTGTTTCCAGGCTTATTTACTATTCATACCGCTCATAAACGCCATTATAATCGCATTTCACCGTTCAGATTACTTGTTGATTAATTTCCGAGAAGAGGGAGAGGATGGAAGAGGATTTCAAAAAATCAACGAGTAAAATGACTGAAACCATAAAATCATACTTTCGCATCTTGAAAGATCTTTTCAATCATTTCTTTTAAGAATCGCCGTGCAAATTCTAAACTTAAAATTCAGAATAATTATTTATAATACTATTTACAATGCTAAATTATTCATGCATAGATCTGTGTGGCTATATCCTCTAAATAAAGGATCATTTATAGCTCTCTACGAGAACGGAAAACGGCGATCAAACGTGCGGCAAGACTTTTTCATCGACATTTACATTCACTAAGTGAACTACGTGAATTATTGGAACGTTTCGCATCGATTGATGGTTCAATTCCGATGGCCGCCGATTCAGTAGCACTTTTACGTGATGCACGTCATATTGAGCATCGAATATTCGGCAATCTTAATAAGAATTTTAGAACTAAAAATCTCTCAAAAGGTGTGAATTTTGAGCGTATTATGCGTTCAGTGAAAGAGGCATTATATTGGAGGCAAAAACAATTCTATAATAAAGTTTAAATAATTTCGCTGAATATATTCCGCATAATTGTATCACAATATGAAAAAAAAAGCGCTTAATAAAACTGCCGAACTTTTGAAGCGAATTGTTATTGTTCGCATTCGAAAGCAATAAAAGATATTCGATGTTCGCATCGAATCCTATGTACGATTGAAACTTTGTTTTAAATTCATTCACATATGGAAGAAGCGTTTTTTTGTAATCCGTAGTTTTTTCTTACGTTTTAAATATTGGGTAGAAACAAATGGGGTCTACCCAGGTGAATTGCAGGAAGCATATATCACGTTTGCCAACCTTTTTTTTGCCCCGTTCGCCCATTTGACTTCAACTAATAGTAGAATGAATAAATTATATAAATAAACAAGAGTGGGTGGGTAAGTGGTTTGCGGTTTAAACCTCTTTACCTTTAAATGACCCAACAATGGCTAATTGCGTTTATCAAGCATATTATGTCATGGCCGTGTCTGTGGATATCTGTCTGTCCGTCTGTTTGCTAGTTTCACTCAAGAGCTACAGATTCGGGTTCAGAATCCCGGCAACGGAGTTACGAAACTTAGCTGATATAGCGATGACCCTTCATAACAGCCTTCAGATTTATAGCTTCGATAACGTCTCTAAACGTCTAAAAATATCAAAAAATTTGCATACATTTTGCAGTTCATTTAAATTGCATTTAATATCAATCGGGTTGAAAAAAAAACATGAAAAATTTGCATAAAATTGTAGCAATAATTTGATTCAATTGTAAAAAGAATGCAATACTAAGCGAGTTCAATTATTTGTTGCTAATTTATGAAAGCGGTTGGTCATATGGATAGGATATAAAAGGACATATTGTGCCAATTTTTCTGACGTTCTTCTTCACAGATTTTGATCGTAAGTGGAATGTACAGCCTTGATACCTTCTTATTGACAACCATGATGTTTTATGAGTGTTTAGAAAATTAACGCATCATTGCTTTACCAATTTTCTTATCACATGATTGGCACATTGCCAACTTTGGGCAATTTGCCGGAAATAATAACTGCTAGAAAAATTTTCGTAGTCAATTGAGGTAACCAACGAAGAAGTGCATGCCTCTATTACTCAACGACAACAAGAATAACAGAAAGCGCAGGCGCACCAAACTCATTATTACATCGGCGAAGGTACACGTTATGAACATCTTCGTTTTCGACCATTTCCATCTGTAGTTTGTGTCCCATCCCGTCTCATTAAGCACTATTCGAAGGCTCATTTTTTAATTTCTTGCGATGATATTGCGCTGCAATTGTTCGAAAAAATTTGAATCGTTGAGTCTCACAGCGAATGATTGTTGTCGGTTGATTGTATTGTTTATAAGGAAAACGCGCCAAGCATTCGATGTTTATAGATATGCAAATTTTCATTGCAGAATGTTCTTTATTTTAATGCATTTGCATAGATGCGATTGATTATGAGTTGAGGTGTTGTGAGTGCGCTAATTAGCAATCTCGAAGTGTCTATCGGTTAAAGGAAGTGATTACGCTTCAAAGGTTAAAAAAAAACGAATATTTTCCTAACGTTTGAAATGTTTGCCTAATATGGTTGTACTTGCTGGAAGAATTGAATGATGGAATAATAAAATTGAGAATATTCTAATTCAATTAGGTGGTTTCTAACGACGATGGAGGAATCAGAAGACGAGCATATGGAAGGAGATCACGAAAGTGGGCATATGCATTGTGGTCATGATACAGATGGCTCTGGTGAATCAAGTGATTCCCTTTCGGCACTGCCTGATGTAAGTGTTTGTTGCGCATTTGCTCAAAAATGTTGTCGAAATAATCGTTAACCTAAAGGGTGGAAGCGATCATGATGTATGCCGAGGACTTTTAGTAATTTTCGTATAAGATTTTTATAGTTTAAAGTGTCCAAATTTTGAAGGAAATTAGGAAACGCAAAATTTTTTACTCTCTTCTTAAGCATTGTGCTTGCATGAACAACTGAAATCGTTTATTTCGAGCAATGTTTCGACGATGATGATCGAATTTTATAGACAGAAGCTTTGGAGAGAATACGAGATGAAAAGAAGCGTGGAATGTTTGTATCGGGATGGGAAGAAGACGATGAGGGTATTGCCGAAAAGAACCCCGAGGATCCTGCAGAACAAATGTTGACTGCCGCTGAAACAGGCAATATTGCTTTATTGGAGGAACTTTATCAACGTGATTCATCGTTGCTTCAAGTTAGTGCTTCCATATAAAATCAGAAAGAAAGACGGTCGAATTAAGCTTGGGTATTGTTACCTGAATCAGGGTTTCATTCCATTCGATTATCATTTTGCACTCCCATTCAGTGGTTTTGGATTGCATCCAGTATTATCTGCACTCAAAATTAATCACTTGAGTACTTCATTAATACCGAATGCTGTCATCTGCACAGACTGCCAAGAAATCTTCAATTGCTTCAATTTGACTTTTTTGAGTCCTTTCCGATAAAGCGTTATGGCTTCAAAATATATTCATACGAATGATGAAGAAAAATTTTCGTTTTATATGTTAGTCGAAGGTTGGAAATCGAATTCATTGCTTAGTTTATCAACTGAAATAGCATAAAAAATTTCAGCCGTCTTTTTTGCATTTGCAAAGTTGTTAAACTTTGGGTCCATTTCGCGTATAAATTTTTTGCTAGAAGGATTGGTGTGCCCCAATTTTTTGTAAAAGGCGATCGGTGCGTTCTGCCTTTCCTCCTTTTTGTTCCATCACCCCATCTCCATCCCATCCTCGACAATGTTTATGTGGGAATATTGAAGGGTTGTGGAACCAAGAAGATGTGAGATGGTTTTCCTGGCAGATAATTCATAGATGTTCGCCTGAACATGTTGATTGAAGTTTTATTACTAGCATCGATCAGTTCAGCTGATGATTGTATGAGTGATTATAGGCTCGTGATTGCGACAATTATACTCCATTGCATCGTGCAGCCTATAGTGGGCATATTGATGCAGTACGATATTTGTTGTCGGTGGGAGGGGATCCAGAATTACGAACAGAGAATGGCTGGACAGTAATCCATTGCGCAGCATTTTGGGCATGCTATGACATTGTGGCGGTGTTACTTTCACATGGGGTCGATGTGAACAGCAAGACGAATGGTAATTTGACACCGTTACATTTGGCCATCAATTCCACCGAGGATTCCGAAAAGGTTTTCCACACTGTACGATATCTGCTTGAGGCACCAGGTTCGTTGACTTTGAATTCTATGATTGATTTGAAAGAGGAAACGAAGGAAGGGGCAAGATATGTTGGCAGCGGTATGGACTTCTGCAGGAACAACGGTTTCACTTTGAGAGGGATCCAGTCGGAAAAGACTAAACACTAAGACATATCTTCGTATGATTTATTAAATGCAGATGTTTGGGACAGTGGGGTGTACTGAATTTTTGACGGAGTCGGAGGTCAACAGGCTGCAAATTTTGCGTTCTGCCAAATGTGACACTGAGGTTATACCAGCTGCTAAGGTCGGCTTAGGTACTGAGGTAATACCGTGGCTTTTAATGAGGGACATGAAATTTACTGCGAGTTTTCAGTATGCGTAGGCGTATTTAATTATGAATAAGGTCGCTGATAAACATATGGGTCATAATAATATTTGTTCGTTTGAATGTCAAAAATAGAGAGTAATGCACTATGGGATGGGCCATTTATTGCTAGCAAAATTGTACTAACCGAGCGATCAAACGTTATTTATAGGGAGTTAATCAACCGCATATCATATGATATTAATGTATGAAATTCGAAATTTATATGAAAGACAACTCTGTAGATCAGCTGACATCTTCAGAATGAAAGAAAACGTTTTCGAGTTTTCAATTAGCAATTTCCCTTATGCTGCTCTTAGTGGCTGATTTCGTTTATTTGTTTATCTTATTGAATGGTATATTTATAGGATATGAATAGAATATCAACACCGTGATCGTATTGAAGTTATAAGATTTAGGTATCGATGCATCGGCGGTATCGAATGCCGGTGATACACCCATAATGTTAGCAAAACGAACTTCACCTCGAGTCTACGAAATTATTGAGCGTTACCTCCACAGGCGTTAACTACACAATCTTCCTTCTCCCTCCGATCTATGTGCCTTTCAGCAATTTATGTTGTCTGCCGTTTCGATATTCTAAAAACGTTGGAACGATAGACAGAATTGTTTTCTTGCATCAGTTAGTTCAACTGTTTATTTTGAGGTTTTCCAGTGATCTATCTTTGATCCGTCTGATATCCTAGCATCCCTATAACTATTTTTTATTTTATATTTATTATGTTCAAATATCTTTCCAAATTTTGACCAAGAGTTGTTGATGAAGCTATCGAAGAGGTGAGGCGGAGAGGGGCAGAAAAGGGTTTAGTGGGTGAATGATTGAGGGAAGTACTTAACGTTGTGTGGTGCATTCGAATAAAATGTACAGAATAATCACAGCATAATAGACAAAGAATATGACTGATTCTCTCATTGTTACATATTTAATTAAGGTGTATATGCCTCTATATGAATATGCATATATGTACACATATAAATGTGTACAAATAAACATGTAGATGTTATGTACATGATGCGAAAATGTTTATACGTAAAGCGATGTGCTAATGTTTCCTTTTTGAAAGTGGGGAACTTCCCATCTGCGTTGAATATCGTCGAGCTTAAGTGATTGTGTGTTGGATGGCAGGTATATCTTTTGTGATTATAAAAATTTTTTCGAATGAATTTTTATTCGTAACGTCCATCATCCCGCCTAATTGTTCGTGGAAAAAATTTGAATTCTTTTGCCATCAAATCATAAATAAAACAGCAAACATAACAACAGCAAAGATCGAAGTTGTCACTGTATTGTGTTTATTTGCATAAGTAAATTACTCATTTCATTTACTTATGTTGATGAAAAGGAGAAGGGAAATGATCAATTGCCACTATTTCTTCCTCTATGGCAATTTTTCCTTTTTGCAATTGATGTATCGACTTATATTATCCATTCTAATTGTTTTACAAGTCTTCTTATATTTATATTATACTGCCACTTTTTGAAATGAACGCTTAACCAAAGGATATCGCTGTGTTTCACGTTAACCTTCATTTAAATAGCACAATTTATACACAACTGAAATAATAAATAAAATTATGAAAATTTGAATTTTGCAAAAAAATTTGCAATATCTTTTAGAGTGAAGAATTACGACTAAAAATGCAATAAAATTTAGTTGCAACATTACATTGCAAAAATGTCTCATCCATCTTAACGTTGTGCTTTTTGCAATTATTCATTGATTAAGCACATAAGAGTGTAATTAATTTATTCATTTTGTTAAATTAAATTCTTTGCAATGCTAAATGAATGAAGTGAATTAATAGTTTTATTTATTGGTTTGTGTAAATTTTCATTGCAAATTTTGCAATTTGTTTGCTAAAAATGATTGAATTTTCTTTCCTTTTTTTTTGCAAAATATCAAGATCGTTCACATTGAGGTGATTAATGGTTCGTTGGAGTTGTCTTTTGCAAAATTCGATGATGTCATTCGTTGCATTATTAAATAGCTTATTGTTTTTGAGTATTTAATCAATTTTGCAGCATATGTTGCATTTGTAAAAAAAAAAAATCAATAAAATTCGTTGCATTCGATTTTACGTGTTGTCGAGCTTTTTCGAGTGTAGAATGAATCTCACTATTAATATACCTATATACATTTTTTTGGAGATATTACCAAATACTGCATGAACTGATAAGCTTCCGATATTATCATCGATTTTTTTAGAAGCTTTTTTTTTCTAGATAAAATGGTTATTGATTTTTTTATGTTTGACAGATTTCTTTTCTTATTGAAATGAATAAAAATATTCACTTTTTCTTAGAAATATTGAAATTAATAAAAAGGTTATAGCCGAGTTAAGGTTTAGATGTTAGAGAAATGTGCCAACACTACGATGGCTTCCAAAAAAAAAGTTTGATATCAAATCCAGAAAGCGTTTATCACCTTCATCTAGTTATTAGTGGGTACTCTTTTCTTCGGCACTCCATTATCGCCGATCATCGTTATTGGTTTGCAGTTATTAAGTGTCAATTTGCCATCTCTATATCGTTAAGCATTATCAAAGATTAGCCACTTTGCAATGCGCCACTCATCCGATGCGATTTGCATGTGGATTATCGAATATCGATGATTTAATAATTGAGTGATAAATGAATGAAAAAAAAGAAGGAAGTTGAATGATTGGCACAAATCATGTTTTATAGAATGTCTATGTGCGATCAATGAATCGAAGACTAAACAATATTTGTATAAAAAGCAAATATGCGTGATCACCATGTTAGGATCAATCGTTTGATTCCAAAAATTATCGAAATCGGAAACGAAAAGGATTTTTTCAAAATTTTTCATTCCAAAAAATCCAAAATTTCCAAAATTTCCCTGTACTACCCCCTTAGAATTAGAAAAACGCGATCTTTGGGATTCTTTTTCTCGGCTCTTATTCGCCCTCAGACGGTCATCTGTATATCCTTTGGAAGGTCTAGGCAAGCTAATGAGAAATCAATTGACCGATTTTGCCAATATGAAATACCGGTCGAGGAACAGAACCCCCAAAATTGCAAAAATCAAGATTTCAGGAATTCATTCCAGTCGAATCGGTTTTGAAGTTTTGTTTCGAAATATAATAAGTTATACATCATTTGATAGAGCTTTTAATGTTTCACTGAAGGGAGTAAACCGTAACTCCATAGGGCTAACCATTGCCGAGAAAACAATTTCGATATCTCCAATACAGTATATTTCTATAGAAAATTCACATAATTTCATTTTTAAAGTGAAAAAAAAACGTAAAAAATGAATGTAAAAAATAGATATCATTGAAGTATAATTTATGAAAGAATGAGAATAAAAGAAACAAGGTAGAAAATACCAATAGAACCTATGTTGGCCGCGGGTAGAAGTGGGAATATGAACTTATTAACTACATACTAATTAAGGCTAAGTATGACGTCATAGAAAATGCTTGAAGCTAAATGCAGTATTGTTTACCACATAAAAATNTATGTATATATATATATATATGTTATATAATTAAACATTAAATTTTCAGGCAAATTTTCTATGAGATGTGATTTTCCATAAAAATCAATAGGAATTGATTGTGGTGAAATATTTTATTTATTCGCGATGAGATTTCATCTACGAAACGGTTATCAATTGGCAAATCTTTGTGGTATTAGCTATACGGTATTTGCCGTTGTGGGAATCATATCATTAGTGTTATTCTTCTCATGTCCACTCACATATGGTCATGAACAATGTGGTCATGCGAAAGTTATCGGTATTATCGTATTCTTCGAATTGAGCATAAATTTCTTCTTCTTTCAGAAATATAGCAAGTAAGAGTTCTTTTAAGAGCTATCGTATAACCCTCAATAAAGCCCCTGATGTTCTAGGTTTTTTTTTTATTGAGAGAAGATTGGTGATACTATTGAAGAAAATAATTTTATTCATAGTATTTTGATGAATTCGAAAGTTCTAGCCATTTACTTTCCTTTTCGTTTTTATGCTTCTTTTCATTATTTCATTTTCTATGAATAGCTGATATTTCATAATGAGGTCTTTCCATATATAAAAATGATTTGTGAATAATTTCGATACGGTTGTATTGTTCTACTCGTATCATTAAATTTGTTCGGTATACTCTCTTCTATTATATCTTTTCAAATGGGCTATAATACTGCATTATATTATAACTGATTGCTCAAAACAAATCCACTGACTCTATTATATCAAATATTTCGTATTTAATAGATGGTAGTATCGATAATCTTTACCTGCTAGGCAGGGACACTCATTGCAAATATTATAGTATAATAGGGAATATCGGATTTATTTTAATTATATATCATTGGCTTTTTGTGAAATTCACATCGGTGGAAACCGAATTTTATTTATAGACGTAACGATCCACAACGTTGGTCGACGAGTTGTTTGCTTAGCGATGATGAGAAGCAACGTCGATCGACGGGTCGATATTGTATGGAATGCGATAGGATGGCACCGGAGAGGAGTCATCATTGTCCACTCTGTAGAATGTGTATCCTTCGTAAAGACCATCATTGTTTCATGACTGGTGGATGTGTGGGTATTGCCAATCAAGTAAGAATTGTTTAGCGCATAATTTTGTTCATTTTATTTAATTAAAACACCATCGCTGATCGATGACCATTTACTACATCTAAGATGGATTTCCCTTCCGCTTGCTTCAGATGAGTGTTGTCCCATAACATTTCGGATTTTCTAAGATTAAGAATTTTGTTATGAATATAGAATATTCTTATATTTGATTTCACCCATTTTGTAGAAATGTTCGATTGAAACCTCGTACTAGGCTGTGCGCTAGTTGAGATAATAGATCACATGATGGTGAGCTTAAAATCATAGGTCCAGATCGAAGGTGGGAATAAGTTTTACTACACGAGAGTAATGAGCCCAAAGTGGATATTACCGAATATTTCAGCGTTTCTTCATTGTTTTCGTGTTATGGGCAGGTATCGGATCCGCTATAGGTTCCTATTATCTCCTTATGTACCTGTTGACGTTTGTGGAGCCGAATGTGTATCCATTCGGGTGGTTGAAATTCGTTGCACCGTTCGCGGTTGGACGGTGGTTAGCATCCTATGAAAGCCTTTCAAATATGATAATGTGTCTTGCATTCAGCATATCCACAGCAACCTCTATTGCTGCACTCATTTTCTTCTTTTCACAGGTTTCTTTTTATTCATTCTTTATTTATAGGGAATTACTTTCAACGTTTACTCGAGCAGTTGAAATATTCGACGCCTAGAAGACGCCGAACTTACAATTTTTTCAAACGTTCAAATCCGACATATATTAGGGAACTTATTGAGGAGGAAGGATGTTTTATAGAAGAGAAATGTGGTGGATATATTTACTAAATGATGAGTTGGGGTATCTTAGTAAATATTTTCTAGAAATGTTGAATATTTTGCCTTTCAAGTGATATTCACCTGTAAAAATGAACGATAGAGATAGAATAATTCAGAAAGGGAACATTGTACCCATTTTAGAAATAAGAAGCGATGCCACTCTATATTGTCTTATTGGGAATATTTACCCATAAAAATCTTGATATTATTTTTATTGAGTGTTGTGAATTTATATGGAAATTTCTTTTAGATGTTTTACACATTGCATGGATATACAATGTACGATTATCATACACTTTGCCGTCGTTATGAGTTAAAAGGAGACGGTTCTTCCTATACCGAAAGGTATTTCTCTTCTTTTGCTAGACAATAAGTTGAATGTGGAGTGGCGATACTTTCTCTAGTAAGAGGGTGTGAAACTGCATTTTAATTAATCAAATCGTTGACTTTTCTAAATTAGGGAAGAATGGGAAGGAAAAGATCCACGAAGAAATGCGAAAAAAGGTGGGAAAGTGATGGTTAAGGATCTCATCGGTCGTTACTTACGATGAACGTCGACCTATTGTAGGTTGCATTTTACCGGATTCAATGAACATTTTCATTCGCTAAGCAAATCTTACTAATAATAGCTGTGTTGGTTATTCGAAACAATTATGCTTGAATTTTTTCCCACTACCTTCACTCGCGTTAACTTCCGATGTCTACGACTCTCTTAGCTTCAATTCCAATCTCTTAATAACTTTGATCGATTAATAAAGCTTTTGGTTTAATCCGTCACCTATATATTGTTAAAATGCAAATATTTCGCTATTATTGATCTTTATTTGATATACTTTATAATATTAAAATTAAGGTTGCAATTGGTATTCGGTCGTTATTGGATGCTTAATTTCATATTCCCTCAAATTTGGTGTCCAAATCGTCTAACAACAGAAATTGCGCGTAATATATTCAACACATGTTCCAAGGATCTTTGATTATATTGTCTTTGATATATTCAATCTAGCAATGGTAATCGTTTTTTTAATATTTTCACTCCCATTTTATGTGCATTTAATGAAGGAGGATAGGGCAATAGAGGTTGACAATATTTACGAATATCTCCTTTATTATTTTTCCACTGCAATTCACTTTTCTTTTGCATAATTTGCCCTGAAATAATGTAATTAGTCATCTAAATGATTTGAATTTTCGTTTATAATGAATATTCAGATTTGTGTTTGCTAAATGGATTCATCTTAGCAGTTGACTGAAATTTGCCCATGAAATTGGATTTGAAAGTGACCTAATTAATCAATTAGTTAATTAACTTTAATGAACAGAGCATTCATTTCGAATACATTTCTCTTCATATCGTTTCCACTTGCCTCTCTGGTCCACTTGGCTCCTGTGATCTTTAGGTCGGCCTTTACTTCTTGCAGCTCGATCGCGTGAAGGTTAGGGTTTAGACTCGTCTCCTGCCCGTAGGATGCTAAGGAGCCGATTCACCTTCGTTCCTCCCATGATTGTCTGGGTTTGTTCCACCGCCCTTGTCCCGATGAGGGTGCTGGGCGGGGCGGCTCGGCTGAGCGGAGCCAACAATTCTGGCCGGAGTTTCACAACCGACCTTGCAGTAGACAAGGCAAAACGATGAATGACCTAGTTAATATTCGATCTTTATTTATACGTTGGAATTAAACTCATCTATCCATTCCTTGATGCGAAAGTTTGGTCCCTATCCTCCTTAACTGTATGCTCAGTTGTGGTACTAGGTTATCCCATTACTTCTAAAAATTTCCTTAGAGCTATGGTGGAGTGAAGAGGATAGGGGAGTCGTCCTACAGCCGGGGTTTTTTTTAAAGAAATGGGGCATCTTTGTTTTCGCCGGCTACAGCGTGCAACATCCCAGAAATAGGCACGATTTTCAAATTTTCATGGAAGGTAATTCACTATGGAAGGGTAGAGAAGTTACACATCAGATAAGTTTAAGTGGTATTTATTTTATGTAATATGAAATAATGCATTCTATTGATTGTGTTATCCTTAACGAAATCGTTACAAAAANAAATTCTACCTGTTTTCCTTTACATGTCGCATCTCGTGGTACCTTATAATGAAAGTCCAAGAAAACAGGACTCATTGGTGTTGAGCTTAATCCACCAGTTGTAGAGAGTTGGACTCGCAGGACATATGGCCGTTAGTTCTCATCCTGGCGGTCATTTATGACCGCTACCCGCAGACTTGCTAACACTGATAGTATGCACGTTCCCCTGAACAATCGTGGACACCTTCAGGTCATCAGAACTAAACGCATTCGCCGTTGGTGGGTAACCGAGGTAATATGGCAGCTGAGGACGGGTCTTTATCCACATTTCATGCGCAAATCCAAACTTTTTAATGCATAGCTTAAAAGTCCGCCCGTCAATTCTGTTTTTACTATAAACGAACGGAGTTCTTTCCCTACGAGGTTTTTTCGTGGAAGTGCAGAGACGCGTGAGCTTTCGATGTTCTCTTGCTGCTGGACGATACCACTCTGTATTTGGTAATCGAACCTAACAATTACTTTTTCGGTGATAACCACAGCAAACCATTAGCAGGAGACTTTAGCCACTTCATTCAACATTACAAAGAAGAAGCAACGTGGAATAGTGCCATCACAAAGGGAATGATGGGTTGTAAAAGTTAAATTGCCTATAAGAAGTGAGACAAGAGATTAGTGAAATCACTGATATTTGAGATGAAAATCGAAGAACGTGATACTATTATTCCTTCATGTGAAATGAACATCATATCGATTCATATCAAAAGCAATGGAAAACAAACTCAAAATTTCCCCAATCCAAGCAACACCAGAAAGTTCACCATTAGAAAGAGGAAGGTTACATGAAACAATGAATTCGACGACATAATTGCTTCTTCGCTTTTTCTTGAAGCAAAAAAAAAATGGAGGCATAAGAAAATTTAGCAGTAAAAAAATAAAATAAAGTCTAATAAATATGATACGGGAAAATGCTATACACAAAAATCGATGATAGACATTAAACGACCATAATTAAAACATCAACAACATCGAAATGCTATCATTACGATATTAAAAGCAATTGCAATTTCGTTTGCAATATCGTTACCAATAGGGTTAGTTTCTCTACCCAAATAGATCATAATGCTTTTAGATAAGCCAATAGTGATTGAACTTGCCCGTGGGCAGTTGTCCTGAGGTATTTCTGAAAGTTTGTACAATCTCATGGGGTATTAAACAATAAAGCAAAAAAAAAAAATTGATGCTTGTGATTGGAAATGTGCTTTAATCGAAAATACCATGTAAAACGGATCGTTAAAATCTATAGCTTTACACCTAATAGACCTACTAAACCTCTTCTCTTCATATTAGGCTGTTAATCATCAAATTCAACTTGATAAAAATCTGTCTTAGAATTTCTAAGTAAAAGAATGTATGCTCTAACCGATGCCAATAGTATGGAAATATAAATGATAAATAAAGAGATGCAAAGAGGAGATGTTAAAAATGAAAAACAACCTCTGTATCCCAAAGCAAATCGACAATCGTTTCGTCTTGCATTTCATCTAATTCGACATGTTTCGAAAGTGGAGGCGATAAACGAAAGAACACTATCTTCTGATCGTGTGCCCATGAACGTGCTCGCTTAACACATTCACCATCCGATGAAGTGATCTATAAGCAATAATATATTAGCACCATCAATGACCATAAAATGACCATTTTGTGGCCCATTGACCACAAAATGACCAATGATCATAAAAAGTACTTTCTACGAAACATAAGTTCCCGGCAAATATAGGAAAAGTATTTTTTACGAGCATCTCATTACATATGACTGAAAGAAAGCTTTCTCTTATATTATGATAATCTACATGCACTAAATTAAATATTTCAGTGATCAACTTTACCGTATAGATATTAGAGACATTCTTCTTCTCTTTTCCTTTAAAGGCTATCTCGTCCAAGTGGCAAGTGGTATTAGCTGATACTGCAAACGCTGAGCATTAAAAAAAAACGCTTCAAGTGGATTTATTATGTTTTTGAATGAATGATATTACATAAACAAAAGATGTTGAAGAAAATCAACTCGAAAAACCTCTGTGAAAGCAGAATTTAAACGATATAATAACGCAAGGTTTGGGCAACCGATAACTAAATCCTTATAAGAACCTAAGAACAGTGCAATAAAGATTTAAAATATGAGTAACCTGTTCGATAAGTATATCCTTCAAATTCATGAGATCGCGTATCATTGAGAAACCCTCATTGATGCTTGTCGGAGCTGTAAGGCTAAAAGTGGAGCAATTCACCTCGGTAGCTGGAGATTGACCAGTGCCCACCGATAATACACAACCGATGTTTGCTCCTTCGTGACCCTTAACATTCATTCGTTTCATCCATCATAATAAAAACACAATTTCCTGATACAATAAAAAAAAGGAACAAAAGGATCTGAGGCGGGCAAGAGATGAGGATATCCACCTCTAATAAAGATTAATCGAATGTATAAGATTATTCGAAAATGTTCGCTATTCAAAATGACTGAAAACACAACGAAATTTTTTCCACCAATCAAGAAAACAACGAACAACTAAGCAAGATAAAACCAGCGAATTTCAACTTCAAATATCTTAAACGTTCACCTCTCAAGTACTCAAATCAAATGGAATGAATATTGAAATTTCTAATAAAGCAGTAAATGCAACCTGGAATAACGTGCACATCTCCATATAACACAATCCTCCGGATCATAGTAGCCCAACGCCTCATTCTGTACGATATTTAGTGGTAAACGATAACTGCGATATAGCTTTAACTCTGGTACAGTCGTCCTTATACTTGTCGCAGTGACCATCACCCTAAACAAGAGTGACCATCACACTAAACAAGAGTGACCATCACTCTAAAGAGAAGTGACCAATCTCTTAAGCATCACGTAAATACGTAAATCTCATCTTGCTCATCAAATTGCTATTGCTACAAATAGAATTTCCAAAGAAAGGTGGAAAGGGGCACATGCATTTCCCTCCAACGAAGTCGAATCTCAGTACTCTAATTGAGCAGTGTACTAATCGAAGTTTTCAACGAGTCATATTCATAAACATTCAAAAAACTATCATGAATGAAGAATAAACGAAAGGATTTCGATTTATTATTATGCTTAGCAAGATGGATGAGAGTTCCAGTATTAGCAAATCGAAGCAAAAAAAAAGTATTCAAATTATAAATGACCTACTTCCGGCGATTGAGGCTTGCCATCGTTGGTTCTGCGCCGAAATGTTTTTGCAGGAAATGCTCAATTATTGACTCCGAATATGGTCTCTTGCCAACGAAGATCTCATCTTTCAGCCTGAGGTAGAGACTTTGACATGTGCGTAGCGAATCTCCTAGAGAGATATATATTATATACAAATACTTAAAAGTATTCATAAAAAATTACACAAAACACTGTGATAAAATCTGCTTGAAACCCATCAATTAGCTAATCAAGATGCAGTATGCTATTGAGACAAATTCGTAGAAATTGTAAAATATGCCAATAAGATATTAATTTTTTTTTTTGAATAAGAAGTTGAATAACAGCAAGTTTTCTATGACATTTCTGAGATTCTAATCCTTTCAAGTTGCGATGATATTACCCATAAGGCTCGAATCATTTACCTCCTATTACGGCTTCAAACGAATAAATTGCAAATTAAAAAAAAACATAAAAGCAAAAGAGAGTGAAAAAAAGTGAGGAAAATATAGTGGAGACTTGCGTATATGAGTTCTACGAATTGTATCAATATGGAGATATTGCAGCAATCCCTGTTAACAGCTATCTTCTAATCACATAATAGTGCCGATGAATTTGAATTTTGCAGCGAATGAACATATTTAACAATCGTTAAATATATTTTGCACAATTCAGAAAACCTATCATAAATGATTCCCTTCAAAAACATAAAAATTAGAATTTAGACAGATAAGGATAAACCAGCGACGAATGGCTAAGTATAAAAGTTGGGAGAGGATATTCTATAAAGCAATCATTCTTGAAAAAAACATATGTATCAGAAAAATGGGCCAAGTAGAAATCACTGAAATGTTGGATAGTCGAAGTATTCCAGAGAAATTCCCAACGTCAAATTTTTAGAGTTGGAGAGCGAGAAGGGAGGGATATCGTTGTCGCCTGGCTAATGATTATATCAATAAATTAAACAACAGTTGTGTAAATACTTTCACCTCTAGCCAAAGCGAGTGCAATAATCGCACCAGTGCTCGTACCAGCCAACCATTTGAAATGCTCCATTATTGGATATCCCAATTCGTTTTCAATATGCAGAAGAATCTTTAAAACAACAAATATAAATATTAGAAAACTCTGAAATATTTCCATATGAAAATTGATATGCATATTTATGTTAAATAAGTTGCAAAACTACTCGGAGGCAAAGAATTCAATTATGTAATTCCCATACTCGTGGTCATTTCCACAAATAAACCTCTTTCGATGACTACCAACAACAACAACAAATCAACAAGAACGCTAAATGGTTGTTTCAAATATGGCATCAGGTAAAGGTGAGGTGGGGAGGAGGAGGGTG
>QEWY01000939.1:221308-238239 GCA_006503575.1 Baylisascaris schroederi | reverse complement strand
GTGTATTCGAGCCCTCATGAAGAGATGAAAGGTTCACTGGATGAAGGCGATGAACTAACTGCGGCACGTGCAGAAGAAAAAGTAATCAGGAGAGGAAGAGAAACCGAAGAAGCTCTTGTGGAGGAGTGACGTTCAGAAAGTTGCAGAGATCACGAGCGCATATCGAGTCATGTGGGACGGAGGTCGGGTTGTGGAGGAGTTGAGTTCAGTTAAGGAAGTTGGAGATCGGAAACCGGAAGATGGTGATATTCACGTGAGCAGAGGTTTTTTGAAGGAAGAGCTTGAAGGTATCACGTACGTCAAAGGCGTTGCGGGACAAAGTTTATTTGAGATTTTGCGCGATCCTGGCCTTGCACAGAGAGGTGCTATAATCGCTAGAGATGGTGAGGTACTGCGTAACGAGTTGTATGTTGTCGGGTCTGAGACGCCAGTTGAGGAATACGAAAATCCGATTCTTGAAACGGTGAGGACGTCAGCGGTTGCCTTCCGTGACCCTCCATTATTTTTAGTGGAGAAGGTTGATGAGTTTCCAGAGTCGCCTGCTGAGGAAGGTAGATCGACTGAGGAAAGTGAAATGAAACGAATCACTGATGGTATAAGTCCTTCCTATGCGGGGAATGTATTGCGATCGGGCTTCGTCAATGGCAGGGAGAACTCACGCGTAAATTCTTTTATGCGGCTGCATGAAGTTGAGACACCGCTGGTGAAATCTTCCGATAAAAAGGCCATTGAGTTCGGAGCTGTCCTTTCAAGAGGCAAGGGCGAATACAGTGAGTACATCGAACGATATACTGAAGAAAGTTCTTTTGAGAGAATGTTTCGCGAGAGAGGTGACACTGAAGATGCAGCAGAAATCATGGGTATCAGTGAAATTACATCAGATCGAAGGCATCATGTGGAGGACGGGAAGCAGATAGCCGAGCCGCAAGACCTCAAAGTTGAGGGTGTAGAAATAGGCGCCAATGTAGATTTGTCGGATGATGGGATCGAAGATGAAATCACAGAACAACCTGCTGAAGAAAGTTCATTTGAGCGTGCGGTGTGCGGCATATATGACAGACAGAATGCTACCGAGGTGAAAGGTGTGCGCAAAGTCGGGACCGACGACTTAGGTCATGTCGAAGCCATCAGACGAATTGCAAAGAAAGGAATTTTCAAATTGGAAACATCGAGGATGCCAGCGAGTAGTTTTGTTGGTGAGGCAGTATTTTCTGTGGAGAAGGTGGATGAGTTTCCGAAGTCACCAACAGAGAAAGGTGCACAGAGTGAGAAAATCGCAATGGAAGGATCCACCCGAGATGATGTACACTACATGCCGTTGAATGTATCTTGCGTGAGCTGCGCAGCTGTTGAAGAGGGTTCTTGGGAAAACTCGTTTAAAGAACTACGCGAACAGGCCCATCCTCCATTGGTACATCATGGAGATAAGAAAGAGGCGGTCTTCGAAACCGTCATATCGAGAGATGAGCTTGAATATATTGAGCATCTGAAAGAACTTGCCGAAGAAAGCTCATTTGAGGGAGACGTGCGCGGTAGAAATGAAACACACAAAGCTGCCGGAATGAAAACCGCTTATGAAGGCAGGCTTGACGAAAGTGATCAGATCGAACCTCATAAACGAACTGCGGCAAATGAACATCTCACTTTTGGAAGCATGAGAATGCCAATGGACAATTCTTGCGGGCCGGCATTATTTTCAGTGGAGAAGGTTGATGAGTTTCCTAAGTCACCAATTGAGGAGGCTTCATTGAGTGAGAAAGTTGTGGTCGAAACATTCAAAGAAGTCGAAGGTCATTCCGAGCCCGTGGATTTGTCGGGCTCGATCTTCGCAGCTGACGGACGAAATTCAGTCCAAGACTCTTGTGAACGGCTTCATGAAGAAGTCAAAACAACGTTGCAGCAGCATGCCGAGAAGGACGGTGAAGATTTTGGAGCAGTGCTTTCAAAGGAAAAGCTCCGAGATATTGAATGCATAGAACAACTTGCGGAAGAAAGTTCATCTGACCAAGTATTGCATCTAAAGAATGACGCAGTAAACGTGATGGAAATCAAAAGCGCCTACGAGGTTACATGGGATGCAAGACAACATCTCCTTGACACCAAGCAACTGGAAAAAGTAGGTGACTTGAAACCAGAAGATACTGACACTTACGTTAGTAGAAGTCTTTCGAAAGAGGAGCTTGAATGTATTGAGTACGTCAAAGGATTTGCCGAACGAAGTTCATTTGAAAAGACAGAGCGCGCTGGTAGCTTTATACACAGAGCTGCCGTAATAAGCACGGCTTGTGATATACCGCATGATGACATCGGTCAGGTCGAGTCTGTTAAGCCAATTAAAGAACACAGAAACCTCTCGTTTGAAACCATGAGAATGCAAGCAGGCAGCTATCGCGGTGTGGCATCATTTTTAGTGGAGAAGGTTGATGAGTTTGCAAAGTCGCCAACAGACGAAGTTACTTTGAGTGAAAAAGCTGTGATCGATATGTCCAAGGAAGACGAAGGTCATTCCCAGCCTGTGGATCTGTCGGTCTCATTCTTTGCGGCTGACGGACGAAATTCACTCCAAGACTCTTGTGAGTGGCTCCATGAAGAAATCAAGACGACATTGGTGGAACGTGCCAGGAACGACGAGGAATTTGGAGCGGTCCTTTCGGAAGAAGAGCTCGAAGAGATTCAATACATGAAATCACTTGCTGAATGGAGTTCGTTTGAGGGGGAATTGCGTGACAATGAGGGCGTCGAAAATTCGGCAGAAATCACGAGCACCTACAAGTTTATGCGGTATGCAGAAAAGCATGTCGAGGACGAATGGCAAGCGGAAGAAATCTCACACCTGGAAACTGAATCTGAGGAGAAAGAATATTTAAGTCCTCATGAAATATTGATCCGTTCAATCGACTTGGCCGACGAACTTTCTTCAGCAGGCATTCAAGAAAGTGGAGTCTGCAGAAGAAGAGAAATCGAGGAAAGTCCAAACAAGGAAACTGATCTGCCTACTGAAGTGGAACAAATTCAGGACCGGAAGTATATGTCCAGCTCGACATGCGGCGCTGACGAGGAAAATCCTCCTGAAAGATGTTCTGAAAGAGAATTGGAGGAAGAGGACAGACCTCCATCGTTCAAACCGATCGAGAAAGAAGACGTCACGTCAGGAGTAGGTTTGTCAAAGGAGGAGATTGAACACATTGAGTACATAAAACGACTTGCTGAACAAAGTTCATTCGAGCGAGCGTTGCGTGAGAAGGAAAACGGTGAAAAAGCGGCAAAAATCACGAGCGCTCGGGAGATTGTAGCAGGCGAGGTAGAGCATATAGAGGATGTTAAGCAAGTGGAGAGTACTGCAGACGTGAAACCGGGATTCGAAGAGAGGTCGTATTCGAGCCCTCATGAAGCGATGATGCATTCAATCGATGAAGTCAATGTATTAACTACGCCACATATCAAAGAAAGGGTGGTCAGCAGGGGTAAAGAAATCGAGGAAAGTCCAGTCAACGGGCAGAGAGAAATTGGCCTGGCGACAGGAGGAGAACAAAATGAGGATGCCGAGTATACGTCAAGTTCGACATCTGGCGCCGATAGTGAGAGTCCGCATGGAAGCTCCTTCGAAAAGGAATTGGGCGAAGAAGAGAAGACATCGTTGTTCAAACCGATCGAGAAAGAAGACGTCACGTCAGGAGTAGGTTTGTCAAAAGAGGAGATTGAACACATTGAGTACATAAAACGACTTGCTGAACAAAGTTCATTCGAGCGAGCGTTGCGTGAGAAGGAAAACGGTGAAAAAGCGGCAAAAATCGCGAGCGCTCGGGAGATTGTAGCAGGCGAGGTAGAGCATATAAAGGATGTTAAGCAAGTGGAGAGTACTGCAGACGTGAAACCGGAATTCGAAGAGAGGTCGTATTCGAGCCCTCATGAAGCGATGATGCATTCAATCGATAAAGACAATGTATTAACTACGCCACATGTGAAAGAAAGGGTGGTCAGCAAGGGTACAGAAATCGAGGAAAGTCCAGTCAACGGGCAGAGAGAAATTGGCCTGGCGACAGGAGGAGAACAAAATGAGGATGCCGAGTATACGTCAAGCTCGACATCTGGCGCCGATAGTGAGAGTCCGCATGGAAGCTCCTTCGAAAAGGAATTGGGCGAAGAAGAGAAGACATCGTTGTTCAAACCGATCGAGAAAGAAGACGTCACGTCAGGAATAGGTTTGTCAAAGGAGGAGATTGAACACATTGAGTACATAAAACGACTTGCTGAACAAAGTTCATTCGAGCGAGCGTTGTGTGAGAAGAAAAACAGTGAAAAAGCGGCAGAAATCACGAGCGCATATGAGGTTATGCGGGACGCAAGGCAGCATGTCGCTGACACGAAACATGTGGAAAAAATTGGGAGTCTGATCCCTGAGGATGAGGATAGGCTACATTCAATCTCTGATGAAGCGATAATTTCTGGGATAGGCAAGACTTATGAATTGTGTGGATTAGACACTGAACACGATGTGCTCGATGGACGAATTGGAATGGATCGGTCCGTTGAAGAAGAGGGGCCGTGCGATGCGAAGCATGTATCGAGTCGGATGACCGGCGCTGATGAAGACGGTCCGAACGGCAGGTCTTTTGAAAAGCAGTTGAACGAAGAAGAGAAGACAGTGAAGGACGACGTCACTTCAGATGCAGTTCTGTCAAGGGAGGAGCTCGAGCACATTGAATCGATGGAAGGGCTTACTGAACAAGGTTCGTTCGATCGAGCAATGCGTGACGGAGATGATGGAATTAATGCGGCGAAAATGAGCGTTCGTGAGGTCAGGCGTGACGAGATGTATGTTATCGAGGATGATTTCGAAGTGGTAGAAGAGAAGTTAGAAACGTTGGCTAGGGATGCCGAATTTCCGGGTACAGACTTTCAAGAAAATGAAGTCAGGGGAAAGATGGACATGGAACGGTCCACTAATGAACAGGAACGTTGCCATGTGAAGGATGTGTCCAGTTGGACTGCCGCAGCTGACCAAGATAGTTTGTTCAAAGAAATTTGTGGTAAAGGGCCATATAACGAAGCATTATTGCCGTTGCTACCATTCGCGGAGAAGGCAGAAACTGGCTTTTGCGGAGATCCTTCAAAAGTAGAGGTCAAACATATTGATAATGTAAAAAAGCTTATCAGGGAGTGCCCTTCCATTCCAGCATCGTGCTATGGAGAGGATGCAGAGAAAAATGAAGGAATCGAAAACGTTTGGAAGCTGACACGAAAGCAGTTGTATGACAAGTCAGTTGAGGAAATTACAGGAGAGGAGAATTTCAAGTTTTCTTCACAAGCAGCGTTATTCTCGGAGGAGAAATTATATGATTTCGGAGAGAGAAAAATGGAAGAAAGTGAATTAAGCGGAGATGAAGTCAAGCTATCTGATGAATCCAGGCGATATTACGGCATGCGGCATAAATGGAGTTCATCTTTTGCAGCCATTGGTGATAGTCGGGTCGAACACCCCTCTGAGGAGGTCTTGCAAAAGGCCAAGGAAGGAGAAGCTATCTTCGGAGTGGATCTGTCAAAGGAGCAAATTAAGAATTTTAAAGACAGAAAATCGTTTGAAGCAGATTCATATGCCACTGAGGTTGCGCCAAAATCGTCAGAAAATGGGCTCTGCCCCACAGAAAGTTTGGATGGCATGATGATAGCGAGCAGAGCCATGAGTGGCGGTGATAGTTGTGATCGTTGTTCACTGCTATCTGAACGTGATGAGCGATTCGTTAAAGGGGGCCGTAAGAACGCTATCTATGTGGACATAGTTCCTGCGCCACTCGCAACTGTTAGTGATTCATTCCTGAACATTAGAAACTTTAGAAAATTTGAATCGTTTAACCAGGCAGACCCAACAGCAGACCACACCTTTTACTTTGATCGTGAGTTCAGGCAGCGCAACCTAGTTGATGAAACGAATTTCTTGAAGTACAAGATTGAGCATTGCGATCATCTGTTGGGAAAAGGGTACGATATCACCTCAACCGTTTCGTACACTGACCAGCTGTTCAGAAGGATCCCACAATGCTTGAGGTCATCGCGATCGCTAGGAAAAGATAATACGCAGCCGCTTTGGAAGACATTAGGTCACGACGACGACTTGCTGGGCATTTCTGAGCTGCTGCAACCAGCGGTTCAGCTTTCTCGCACATCGAGTGTCAACGTTGTTTACACCGATAAAAACCTCTACGCTTCTCAGTCTGATGGTAAGTGTTCTCGAAATTCGAATCGAAATCCTCAACAGTCGAGTGTCCGAAGCACTGATCAAGAAACAGCTGGCAGCAGCGGCGGAAAGCAAGCAGACAACAAGTCTGATTTACAAGAGAGGAAAGAATACAACGGTTCAAGAAGGCAGAGTTCTGTATGCAAACGAGGCGATGAAGCCGGGAGTAGTAGTGGAGCGACTCAACAAACTGTTTCTGAAAAACCGACCGTCTTCAGTGGTGACCAGCGTGTTTCAACCCTGCAAACTTCACCTAATCTTCAGTATCGAGAGAAAGGTCGTGGCGGCGGCGGTGAACGTAGATTAAATGGATCGAGAGCGAAACGCAAGGAAAGTGGCCACTTGTCACGCTCGCATTCTCCACATCGACTCAACGCGTTTGAACGCTGTGAACGTAGAAGCGTTCAAGGAGATGGTTCGCTGTTATGCGATGCAGATTTTCTACTTCGACTTAATTTTTTCGCCGAACGTCTCACAGAAAAAATAGCCGAGATGGCTGTTGTAGACTTAACTACCAAATTCAAAGGCGAAATGAACCCTCGGGCGCTATACTTTTCGGAATTGGACGGAGACGATATCGCGTTGCCGTCAATGACACCATCTGAATCAGGTGAAGAAAAGTAAGTAGATTTTTGTTTTACTTCCAAATGCTAATGCAAGTGAAAAGCCACTTCACAGGAATCAAGCTTCTTTCCTTAAACTTCTACCAGACATTAATAGGCAGGATATATTAGCTAAGAAATGAAGGAAACATGCACAAGATATGCGACAAGTACCGCAGGACATACTTTCTGCAACGCCACTCTCCGAGCGACAAATGCTAAAACATAAGTAATAATGAATGCAGTATTTGATCGTAACAAACGCTGGCAAAAAAAGACCCATAAAAGAAACGCTTTTACACCCTAACTGGTCGTAACATTGTAACCGAACCATTGCAAAACGCAATACGGTTAGTGCAAAATCCGTGGAAATTTTTTCGCACTTCTGAGTGCCCATAACTCATTTTGAAGTTGACGGGTCAAAACAGGTCGTTTTATGGTGCACGTTACATCTACAAAATTCTCAGTTTTAGCTGCAGCAATTCCCGAGACCAAACTGTCGAACCATCTTGCAAAGGTACTTATGATGGTTCTTGTGGTAATAACGTACATCCAAGAGATACACATAAAAACGCGCGCACGACGATAAAGTTGCATGATAGCGCCAATATGTCCTTTTGTATCTGGAGCCGTGGGTAATTTTGAAGCCGCTTTGATCGCAATTTCTAATAAGATGAATGCGCAAATTTTTCGAAGCTTTTACGTGATAACAGCTAGTACATCTCGGCGTCTGTTGGGTAATTTGTAGTGGGAACTTCGACGCTTAAAAACGGAAGCAGAGAATATCTAACACAAAACTAGATCATCTCAACCAAGATTAGTGTAAAGCGAACTTGCGAATCAAGGCACCAAAAGCAACGAATCTGAAGCCAGAAGCAACGGAAAGGGGTAATCGGCTTGCAGTTTTTCACTTCAAGAGGGCTGAATTTCTGGAAGAGTCAAAGGGTTTCAAAGGACTTTAGGTCATATTTGACTGCCATCTAACGAAAAATATATAAGAAATATATATATGTCTGCGAGTCAGGCAAGTGAGAAAGGTCGTGGGTTGTAACGAAAATAAAGCTAGGAGTTGAGCTTACAGTGCTAATCAGCGACATCAAATTTAATTTGAAAATTTTATAGAATTGGGCTGAAGCCATTCACCTAAGAGATCGGCATAAAATACGCACACATATTGTGTTGCCCATGACGTGTTTTCATGAAAGCATCCAAAAGAGAATTGCAAAACCACGTCTGTGGGGGAGCTGTTCCAGAAGGGAGGCTTGCAAGAACTTTTATCAAGTGCGCGTACGGATCTCAAAGTTTGTGCTTTCAAGTAGAGAGCTTCAAGGTTCAAAATTCCCCGGAAATTAATTTCATTTATCAAACAAATAAGCAGCATCACTGAAAAGATGTGAATAATTCTGTAATATCGCGCAACCTCTAAGCTACAAACTCCTACTATTGCTTTGCTACTCATTGAAAGAAGCTCTGATGACCAGAAGTGCATTTCAGCGATGGCGATGAAACCGCGTCATTTTCGGTGGTTGCCGAGGAACCAGAGACATCGTCACGAGCGCTCGGATGGTTTTCGATTTTTAGCGGTGCGTCAAGAAGGCCGAGTCGGGACGAAAGACCACGTTCCGCATTGCCGTTTGTGCTAAGTGTGAGTCGAAGACCAAGTGATACGTCAAGTCGCAAAAGCTCGAATGACATGCACGGCGACTTCATGGACTTAGTACGACGTGCTTCAGGTGCCGGTTCAAGTGCCGATTCCGATCGTGGTTTCAAACTTCCAGACAACGCCCTAGTTGGACTTTCTGCCGAAGAAAAGGATCACATAGCTAAGGTAAGTTATTTTGTACATGGGATTCAAGTGTTTTTTTTTTAAACCACTTCGAGAAATGTCTCCTATATCAAGGCAAATATCGGCAAAATCTGACAACGGCAGTTATAAGGCTGCAAAAAAGGTATCTCGGATACGTCTGAGTGAAAATCACTTTAACGCTGATTCTTGCTGAATTTTTGCCCCAGTAATTGAACAAACGAACGCGCTGCTTGAGTCTGTAGATTCATAATATGCTTTCGGTGATTCACGCATGTGGGCTTATTTCCTATTAATTTCTATGATTCTCTTCGCATTTCTGGCCAGTAAATCCTTGACTATGATTTTACTTGTGGACCGCGGTTGCTAACATATTCGTCCCTTCCTTTTTGAATCCCTTCAGCGTCAGCAATGTTAGTGTCGCCTACTAAGGTTTCACAGAAAACTTTCAATACTTTCTTTTCGGCGAAAATACAAAAAATATTGGTGGGATGCCACTAGGACGTGAAAATTGAGACAGCAGTAGCCGGTCGTTGAATAAAGTTTCGAAATCGTTGTTACTCAGTAATTACTCGTAATTACGCTTTTTGGAGTCTCGGGATAATCGTAATTTCTTCCAGAAGGAATTCCAGGTGATGAACGCAGCGTCTCGTAGAACGCCCAGCAGTCATTCAACACCAAGTGGCTCGAGAAGGTGATCAATCACACTTTATATTAGAACCGCGCTTCTTTATATATATATATATATATATATACATATATATAATCAGTCCAGCTTCACAGTTTCTCTTCAATTCCAAAAAAAAGCCGGATCTCGACTTCCGAAATTTCCTGCTATGTTGCACAATATTAGCTGGTTCGGCCTCTACAGTTATACGCAAACGAATCCATCGACTTCAAAAGGAGTTATAGTCCCAGAGAGACGCGTAACAATTCGCATGTTTTCACATTCATCAGTTTTTCATTTGATAACGGTCTGGTCACGGAAAAATGAATTTTCTGCGGGAACTTAAGACGAATTGATGGATTGGCTGAGAGTCAGATGCATTAGTGCATTTATTTTATTATTTGATGATTTGAACTGATTCATCCGACGAGATGATATAAACGTAAATTTTGCCAGCTCTTTCGACTCTGCTTTCCACTTGTTGAGACCTTCGCATGAGAGCGAGTAAAGCTTTTGATATTGTTTACATACTTTGTTTTCATTCGCATTGTTCATTGCAGACAGTCGATCAGCTACAGACTACCCGATGTTGAGGATCTTCGCTCGTTTGAACGAGAGCATATACAGGCAGTAATCGAGAAGGCGGAGAAACGTGCCGCACCGTTCGTTATTAAAGTGACGAACGCTATTGATACAATTAAAGAAGCATCCGTTGATAGTGTCGAGAGTAACACCGTGGATGGCACGCAGAAACAGACTGGGAAGGAAAGCTTTGAACGTATGCAGTCATCTGATGCTAATGCAAGTGAAGATACAACAAAACCACCGCTGCGAAAAATTGACGCAATTTTTGAGTCCCGTGGCTCCATTACGGAAGAATCGCTCTACCCACAGCAGTCTCAAAATCTGGTTCCTCTTCCCTCAACCAAGGACATTTCGTCAAAAGAGTCCGAGGAGCACGCTAAAATGCGAATACGTGAAGATAGCGAAATCCAACACGATAGCCATGAACAGATAGGGGTGCATAGTAATACTCATGGAGAAAAGGAGCAGTCCGAACGTTTGACGATCTCCGAGCCTCTAGAACTAACGCCTGAGGAATTGGCGCACATCCAGAAGATGGCGGAAATCGCTGCAAACATGGATGCCGAATTGAGCTGGCCACAACGTGTGGCAGGTCAAACAATGCAACGTGTAGCAGAAAAGAAAGCAGTGGAAGAAAAGCGAACTCTCGAAACAGAGAAAACGGCAATTTCAGCAGTAGGAGAACAAAAAATGAAAGCTAGAATGGATTTGTCTGAAGAAAGATTACAAACCGTTCCCGAATCTCCTCAAGCGCCATTACTCGAGGAGGATGAGGAAGGAATATCAAGGAAGCGCAAGGAAGAGGAAAGTGAAATCGCTGAGAGGAGAAAACTGATCAATACGGAGGAACCGGAATTAACTCCCGAAGAGCTTGAGCACATCAGGAAAATGGCGGAGATCGCAGCCACCATGGACGCTGAACTCACTTTACCTATAATGACGGCAACAAAGGACGAAAAAGCAAGGAGAAAAGAGGAGTGTGGGATGTCAACCAATATTCAGACAAAATCGCAGAATGTTCCGGTGACTGCTGGAGAGGTGGGGTACAGCGAAAAGATGACTGACATTGCAGGAGGCAGTGGAGCAGGGCTGGCGTTGTCTCGAGATGTGACAGTAGGACAACGAACTAGACGTGAGGAATGCGCAGAATCAGAACTAGGAATTGTGAGACCTGTTGTGTGAATTAACTCCCGAAGAGCTTGAGCACATCAGGAAAATGGCGGAGATCGCAGCCACCATGGACGCTGAACTCACTTTACCTATAATGACGGCAACAAAGGACGAAAAAGCAAGGAGAAAAGAGGAGTGTGGGATGTCAACCAATATTCAGACAAAATCGCAGAATGTTCCGGTGACTGCTGGAGAGGTGGGGTACAGCGAAAAGATGACTGACATTGCAGGAGGCAGTGGAGCAGGGCTGGCGTTGTCTCGAGATGTGACAGTAGGACAACGAACTAGACGTGAGGAATGCGCAGAATCAGAACTAGGAATTGTGAGACCTGTTGTGGAGAAAACAGTAACTCCTCTGCCATCTTCACAACGGTTTGAAAGAACAGCTGTTGATGACCTCACTGAGGACCAAGAGCGGAAATTAACGGCATCGTTGACTGCCGAGGAGGCTGACCATATTCGAAAAATGGCTGAACTTGGTCCAAACATGGAAATCGGACCTGCTGTGCCACCAAAAGCTTCTTTGAGGTCATCGGAGGAGGAAGAAATATGTTCAAAGCTCAAGGATCGGATAATCAAAGCCATGGAGCCGTTGCAGGAAGACAAAGTATCTTCGGATACGAAAGCCATAAAAGAGGAAAACACGGTGGAACAGGTAGTGCCAGATGTGCAGCAGCAGCTACAAGAAATAACAGCTGAGGAAATGGCACATATTGCGTATATCAATAGTTTAGCAGAAGCAGAAAGCATTTATGGTCAGAAGAGTGCTACTGCTTTCGAAAATTTAGAGATGCCTGAAGAACAGCCAGTGCAACCAGCTAAAGAGCATGAAAATATTCGGATAGTTCAGCAACTGACAGAAACGAAAGGAAAGCTGGCACCATCATCTGTTTCGGATGCCGCTCATGATTATCGAAAAGAAGCTGCGCGCAAAGGAGGAGTTTCCGAACAGTTAACAGCAGTTAGCATTCCTGCAGAAGTGAATGTTCAGATTTCATCTACAGAAGCGATCACCGCTAAAGTTTCAAACCTTTCGCGTCTCAATTTTGACAAATTTAAAGGTGCAATGAATGCAGTTGCAAAAGCAGCCGTGGAAACGTTGCCAGTTGTAGAGGACGATGATGAAGAAGCTGTCTGCTATATGGCAAGCGAAGCAGTCGAATCAATCGGTAGTGATGAAGAAATTGCGCCTGAAGAATCTTCTCCATTTTCGAGAAATAGAGACATCTATTCGGCTCGCCATCAAGAACTACTTGAAGCTGGTCTCACCGAGTCTGAAATTGATCAGATTATGGCAGTTGAATTCAAGGCAGCAAGGGAATCCTCGAACTTCCAAATAAAAGATCAGTTTAGTGCGACCGATTCAGATGAGGTTCCTGTACAGGAAATTGGCACGGAACAGGGTATCACAGAAGAGGAGATGGAGCATATACGTAGAGTGCAAGCAATGGCTGATGCATTGGAATTGCCCAAAAGTGAAACAACCTCGAAGATTAGCTCAATGAATCCAATTTCGTTTGTTGGAAAGAATTTCGGAACGCCACAGCTGAACTTTGACGATTTAAAATCGGCTGTTTCTAAACCGTTGGCTGGGATCAAACAACTTGGCGAAGTGATGCAAACTGCAGAAACGCAAGAAAGACAAAAGAAATCGACTGAAGAAATGCCATACCACATTGTCAGCTCTTCGTTAGCACCAAGTGAACTAACAGAAGAAGAAATTGAGCACATCAGGCACATTCAGGAGCTAGCAGAAGCTGACAGTATTCCGCCTCCTACAATTCCCGATACTTCTTCATTACAACGTCTCAGCCGCAATAGCATACTTGGCCGCTTCGGTTTTGCCCCCATTAAAGATGCTGCAGGTGGGGTCAAATCAGACGAAAGCGTGGCAGAAATGCCTGCTTATGAAGAAAAGAAAATTAAACGTGATGAGTCGGATGGCCTGAGGCAACTTCACGAGAGGGCAGAGGATGAAGAAACCAATGTTGTTCAGAACCAAAAGAATGTTTCTCACTCATTATCTTCAGCGAGCATATCTGAGCAGACTGAATCCGCATCGGAAGGGAAAAACGATGAAAGAGCTCAGGAGAAGTGGGATAAAGCTGGGCTCTTACCAGAACCAGCTAATTTAGATGATAGAACCTCGAAAATCACTGGTCCGAAGGAAGCAGTGCAAATGGCTGCTACAGAGGGACAACTTGCAGCAGAGGAGTTGGAGCATATAAGAAAAGTTCAAGAAATGGCTGATGCTATTGACGCTCAGACGACTATGCAGCCTAAGTTTCCGACTTTTGGCTTTGATGCTGTACAACAGTTGTCTAATAAGACTTCTAGCCTGGCCGGTTTTGGTTTCGGGAAATTGAAGAACGCCTTGAATGAAGCTGTCAGTCAAGCCACCGAAACAGTTCCCTTAACGCATAGAAAAAGCGATTCAACAACGCGATTCGTGGAAATGCCTGCAGTGATTGAATCGAGTGGAATCGGAGGGACGCTCACTGAGCAGGAGATACTTCATATACAAGAAGTAGCTAAAAGTGCAGAAATAGATGAGAGGAACTCTACAGTAACGCGCAGCATGCAGATGAATCTTGAAAGAAACATCAGTGCTGAAGGAAACCAGAAGCCAATAATAACCTCTGAAACGCTGCCATGGAAAGAACATTCAGCTAGCTTTCCAGAAAAAGGAGTGTCCGATGTGGTGCATGAAAGGAGTTTTGAAGACGAAGCCAAGATCAGATTAGCTGAGTCAGCAGTTCACGACGATCAGTTGACCAAAGAGGAATTGGATCATATAAGAAGAGTCGCAGAAATGGCGAAGGCGGACGAGGAGTCTTTTAGTGGCATAAAAACAAAGTATGCTAAAGTGCGAGAATCGGAGCAGCAGTTGATCAGTTCGCCAGAGGAATTACAACAGAAAAATTCCAGCGAACAACTCACACTAGAAGAGTTAGAACATATTCGACGAATCACAGAGCTGGCTGAAAGAGAGATGTCCTACCATGCTGATACTGAAGTGAACGTTAACAGTGCTGCTGGAAATGAATTACTCAGCTCATTAAGCCAATATAACCTCCCATACGAAAAAGCGGACGAGGCCCTCATGGAAGACGAGCTCGCTCATATAAGTAGGGCCACTGAAATAGCAGATGAAATGGGACTTGTGGGACCGTCATGGAATGCTATGACTGTCGCCCAGCAAATAGAAGTTCCCTCTGAAGAGAAGCAACCAACGGGAGGCAGCGAAGGTCCAGTGCAAGCCGAAAACGCTGAGAGCACAATGAGTATAATTGGCTCTTCCATAGATCAGTCACTAGCTCCCAGTGCCCTGTCGAAGTTGGAAGATGTACCAAATCTTTACTCGTATGATACTAAGGAGGGAAACGAAAGCACCTTAAGCGTAGGCGATGGGCCAATCGACAGTGATTCTCGAGGAAACTTTGTCGACGTAGAAACTGTTACAGGTCGCTCAGGGCAGGAAGATACTCAAGACCTGAACACTGAAATGGTAGCAATTGAGAATGAATGGCTGCAAGATACTTTAAAACAGGCTAATAGAAGCGAGAAAGACAATGCGCTTGATAAATTAGAGCGAATGCGCACAAGTTCTGCACGATATGAGCTAAGTTCTCATGTTGAAACTGTGAGCACCGCAGAGGAGCCTTATGAGCCTGAAGTCGATGGGGCAGAAATAAAGTCGACAGATATATTTGAGAGCAAAGGCCACGTCTGTTTAGAAAACGTACAAAGAACGATGTCATGGGATGAGAAGAGTAGCTTAACAGGCTTCGAGACATTGCAGCATCGTCCACTAATTTCGCGCTCTGAATCAGTTGGCAATGTTGAAAGTGATACCGCAAGGCATAGATCAGTTCCACATGCGAGCACTCGAAGTAATGAGTTTTGCATCAAATCGGTGAATGAGTTGAGTCGTGCGGCAAATGTGAGCGATTGGTATGAGGAGCAGCTAAGTTCATTGCGGAGTTCAATTTGCGACGATGAATTGCAGCATCGTCCACTAATTTCGCGCTCTGAATCAGTTGGCAATGTTGAAAGTGATACCGCAAGGCATAGATCAGTTCCACATGCGAGCACTCGAAGTAATGAGTTTTGCATCAAATCGGTGAATGAGTTGAGTCGTGCGGCAAATGTGAGCGATTGGTATGAGGAGCAGCTAAGTTCATTGCGGAGTTCAATTTGCGACGATGAATCGCTTGATGAAATCGGTTTGTTCTTGATCATTTATCACATTTTCATGCTCGCTTGGTTTTCATTGACATAGAAATGAGTGCAAGAACTCAAATTGATGACTATTTCATTTGAAACGAGCCGAATTGGTTGTGTTCGGACATCTGAGTTTTTTCCTTTGCCTAAATTTTGCGGCATGAACGGAAACCATCATCTATTGAGCTTGATGCAATCGTATATAACGGTGCTAACGGATAAATCCGCACCATTCTTAGTTAAGAATGCGATCTGTGCACTTTTGCAGGACAAGTTGACTTCTTTGCATAAGTTCTCATTCACTCTAGCTTATAACCGACCGAGCATTCCTTTATGCCAGTTGGAAATCTTTTCAAACAGACGAGGGCAATTTAGATGACCGTGAATCTTTTATGGGCGCTTCGATTCTAATGTTTCCAATTTTACAGGACAATTCTCATATTAGACTGTCAGATTAGCACATATAAAGCTTTCGCCCATTGCCTTTTTTTTTCTCTTCCGGTAGAACGCTGAGAAGAAACTTTTGAACGAAAGTTAAACATTTTTTGTTAAAAAGGTTCTCTTAAACCCATTTCGGATCAGTCTTCATAAAATACCAGTTTTTAAGACCAAATGTAGGGTTTTCCACCGATTCAAGACAATCCTGTAAACTGATTAGAGCATAAATTCATGCAATACCTGTACTACATAGTATACACGATTCACGACATTCTGGCGAACATCGATTATGGTCGCATACTAAGGTTGTAAATTGCGTATTTCCTCTCTCTAGTCCCTGAGAGGATCCTTTATTTTGTGCGTAATGACTTAATGACGCCAACTCATGATTTTATTATTCAGTATGAAGGCAGTGCGGTTAAGGTTACAATTTGAGGTATCTGATCGAGCGTTATCTTAACTTCCTAAACATGAGCTGTAATCTAAATTACTCTCTTTTTGCGCTCAGTTTTGAGTGGGCGAACTTTGTTATAGGCTCGACGACCAGTTAACGTTCTTCCTATAAGCCAATGAAAGCAACGCACTTGTTGTTGTGAGTGAAGTTTCGAATGCCACAAAAGTTTAAAGTACTTGTCATGCAAATATGGCCAAAAGTAGATGAGCACAAAATTTGTTTTGCGCGAAAAAATGCAATGCAACAGCATATGCGTAAATTACAGTTCTTTGTTGTTCGTATATGGGCATGAATTCCCTCTCGTTCCAGAATAATTTCAAGATGACGAGGTGGAGGACTTTAACTTGATATTTAACCTTCGAAATAAGTTATATTGAAATTTTCTGACTGGAAATATATTTTCTTATAAACCTTCACGCGGTTGTCTAGCATATCCTTCGCGCATACCATATTTCATGCTTAACTACGATTCATATTCAGATAACATAGGAATGTGATAAGATACTGGGAAATTTGCATAACTTATGAATTAAATGTTCAGTTTCTCTATTTTTAGATGTAGACAAGGATAACGAGCTTGCTGATGAAGAAGAACGAACGCAAAGTTCGGGAAAGGAATCAACGCCTATCACAAAAGAGGTGATATTATTATAATTATTATAAGCAGATGCATTCCGCTCTTAAAGAGACGTTCACGTGTGCATTTTTTGATATACTTTTGCTGTATGCATTCTTTACAAAAATGATTCTTT
>QEWY01000939.1:176919-220928 GCA_006503575.1 Baylisascaris schroederi | reverse complement strand
TTTTTTTTTTTTTTTTTTTTTTGCTAGAATTGCTCATTCAAAAAATGTTCAGAGAGGAGGGAAAGGCAGCAGAGATGGATGGAGAAAGACCATGAATCTTTGATTTTGAAATGCATCGACTTCAGCCTCTTTTTTGAACGTCAGTTTTAGCTGATGCTCAAAAAGCAGTATAGAAGTGAATGAATTATTGAGTTTCTGGAGAATTGCTAGTAACTGTTTATGCGTTTTGGTAAAGCAATTCATCTCGCTTTGGCGAGTGTTAAAATGAGCGCAACTATATGTCGAATGTCCGACACAAGCAATATGTGACTAAAAGAATAGCACTCACAAAGTTTCGCAACTAAAATTCACGTTAGCAATTTGCTTATGTTCTCATGTTTTAACTCGAAGATGTCATATTCAAGGTTCATTGGCTAAAGTACGGTTGTGGAAAGGATGGCATTTCGAAGGGAAGTACTAAATTGGCATTAGTCATTTGAGTATGCTTTAATTAAACTAAAATCTATGTTGGATTAGTCGTCAACAGAGACGTATGTAGGACTGCTGTAACGAAGCGGTGCGGAGATCGAAGGCACTCAATTTTTGTCACTTTGAAACATCTTGCCGTGTCACTAATGATGGGCGAAACTGTTTTTTCTTAAAAAAAAAAAAAAGAAAGATTCATCGCTTTGCTTTGCGTTTTCTGCCTCGTCGAGATGGCCCACCCTTTCTCTCGATTGTGCTAGTGATAGTCAAAATCAAAAATTTTCCTTGCTTTGAGCAAAAGCATGTGTCCGCCAACTTTTTCTTACAGTTATCTCTGACTTCTACGCGAGTTCGTGAACTTGCATTTGCAAAGCGCATCATGCTCAAATCGTGCCTGTATATGCATTTACATGAGCGTCCGTAATAGTTTCCGATAGTTTCAGTTCCGGAATCACTGAAAACGATGCTGCAAAAGTTGATGGAAGAAATATATACCGCAATTATTTCTTTGTTACTAAGAACACCGCTGCAGATTAATGCGCTAGCACACATATTTTATTCTTTCTTAGCAGTTGATGAATGAAATTGGCCGATCATGAAAGTGAAATTCCAAAAGCACCTATTGTGCCCGTCCCTGCAGAACTCTTGCTCACCCGCTTCATAAGATTATGTTGCTATAGGAATCACTCATGTCCATTTTAAGAGGAAACGTCATGCATTCCTCTCTGAACCTATCAGGATACTTCATTAATTTGTACTGTGTAGAAACTAGTGTTCGGGACTAGCCGTCATCTCGCTTTCAATACGGGCTCCACGGAGATACTCTTACACCTCCCCCTTCCGCGTAAAGATTATTCATAGGTCCTGAACTGCGAAGGAGACGCCATCTCCGCGGGGGGAGGGGGGGAAGACGGTTTGGTTTCACATGTTAAGGTCTTCTGCTTCCTCAGTTCTGTCAGGGATATTAAAAAAGCGGGTTTTGCCTTCGCGAGCTAAATAAAATTCTTTATTGAGCTGTAGAAATATGAGGAAACTTCGTAATGCGTTGTGTTTTTCATGAACATTCCCCTTGAACTTAACCATTCACCGCGATCGTTGAGATAGTGCTGAATACTTCTTTATCTACTTCTTGTGCCTGTCAAACATCGTAAACCGTTATAGGCCTTTGATGCAAATCGATGGTGAAACGGTGTCTAAAATCGAGTTTCGTAATTACAGACGCCGACATCGTAGTTGCTTTAATGCCTAGCTACGTGAAATAGTCATCGAATAAGAAAAGCGCAAAAATTCCCACAACGAGAGCAATTATAGGTTAAGTGCGCGCAAAACAAGCCATTTTACACGCAGTATGATAAAAGAAACAATAAACAGTAACAGCAGCTGTGGCTTCGCATGTCGCCACTGAATATACGACGACAATTAATGACATTGAAGCTAGGTATACAAGCATATCGATAGAAGTGTAGAAGGTTCGCGTCATGCTTTTATTCAACTTCCATTGTTGCATATAACACTTAAAAACTGTTACCTCAATAAATGACTAGTGGCAGTGAGTTCCAGTAACGAAAGCTCATCAAAGCAGTGGATTTCACCCTGAGAGCATGCACTGGCCTGAGAAGATAAGGCAGGTAGTGCTGGACATGAAGAAAGGTTTATTGAAGTATTGCGTTCACAGGTAGTCCACAGACTGGAGAATAATGGTGGCATCACCTTCATTTCTAGCATAAGTATAAGACCGCAAGTTGCATCGAAAACAGCATATATGGGGCAATTTGCTTAGTTATTTTTCTTACGATTATTTCGCCCTGAATGTGCTGTTTAGTTGATTTGGTGAATGCAAACAACAACTTGGAACATATGCGATGAAACCACGAAATGTTAATTAATTTCGAGAAAGCCTTAAAGAATGAACCACATAATGCCTCATCTGACATAATTTTCCGCATCAAAAGACACATCTAGAAATAGCGATCTCATTGAAGAAATCAATCGGCCATTCAAAAAAATTTCAATTTCTAAAACTAAATTTACGCTTTTTTCCTTTTATGCAAAACTGGCCATAATGGAGTCGTTCAGATAAGGTTTCCATGAAAATGGCGTTCTTCTATTTGCTATTCATTTCAGTTTCCTCTTCCATCACTCTTTATTAGCACAAATCGATTTTATTGCGTTCGTCATTAATGTTTCGCACTTAAATGTGCTGTAAAGCTTGTGAGTCAATGCTGCCAGCAAAATAGAAATTTTTGATTTGAAGAATTCCAAAATCGCGGGGCTTGGAAAATTTCATAGCAAAAATAGCTCGAAGTGATGAATGGCCGAGATATTAGGCAAGTTGATTCAAAATTGTTGCGAAGCTAATAAATGAGGGGCCATACTGACTTGAAGACTTAACAAGTGACTAAATTTGGCTGAAATTAACGGAACATATGACAGGTCTGGTTGAATGCTCATTTTTCTGCCAATAATTGCTTAATTGGTCAATTGGTCAATTAGTCAATAATTGCTCAAAGATCGTACGCATGCACGCATATATATATATATATATATATATATATATATATATATATATATATATATATATATATATATATATATATATATATATGACGCAAATTTTAGACAGTAGGTTTCAAATTTTGCGAATGTCTGTGCAATCCATTGCTTCAACCGGCGGAAAAGCAAAGAGCACATATCGTGCCAATTATTCGTTGAAAATAAGTGCGGTGCAGGAAAAGCGATGAAAATTTGTATTACTTGAAGCACTGATTTCATAGAGTAGTGTGCTCTCTTCGGTTTGATAAACACTTTCACAGACTTCAGTATTGAATTGTTTGAGTGAAATGCACTACTTCCGAGATGAGTAGTGGCATATTTAAGGTTCTAAGGAAGTGGTATTTTAATTGCTGAAGATAGAACTCATCTTCGAGATAGCATACAAACATAGAGCGGCGAGAGATTGTGCTAACAAAGAAAGATCCCATTTGCTTGACTAGTTGTAATGATGAAAGTGTCCATTGCGCCTTTTTTTGCGAGAAGAAACTTTGGAAGGATCGAACTGTATCATTCGTTTAGCGAGATCGAGGTAAATTGTTATTACAGATTTTATGCTACAATGAAATTTTTTTTTCTGAGATGCATTTTGAAATTTGAACTCGTTTTTGAGAGACTATTATTCAGTATTCGTTTAAAAATATTCTAAATTTAGGTTGAGAACATCGTGCAGAGCGAGGCTGCATTGGACGTTACACGACCAACGATTACTGAAGGTGAGTTGGAATATGTTCTCTTCGTTGGTTGGAGTAGAAAAATTTATTCTTTTTTTATATCCTCACCTATTTCTCACTGCCACCTCAAGTGAGGGGTGATTGCCACAGGTCACAGCCTAATTTCGAACTTAGATTGAGGCCAAGGCGGCCACCCCATTCGTTGTCGAATCCTAATATTAAAAGAGTGGAGATCCGGTCAATAACCGATCGTTTCTTGTAGAAGTCAATTTATTCTCATATTCGCCCTCGTTTGCAATTGTTGCAATATGGATTGCATTGAATTCAATGAACGACGGAGTATTACGGTTGAAGGTAAAAGAGGATGCGCAAAATTACAATGTGCTATGAAGCGTTAAGCAGATGCCGTTGTTGCGTTTTCGAGGATATTATAGTGGCTGCTTCGATGATGTGTCGTTGAGTGCATAATTCAGCTAAATTAAGCGAGTCTTGTGATCTGAACTTCCTTTGTCGCTGATATCCATATTTTCAAGTCCATTTCATTGAACGGCGTTTGTTTTATCTCATAAGCTATCGTGTTTTCTTTCTCTGCAAACCAAAACCTTCATAAGCACTCCTTGGAAGCATATATATATATATATATATAACATCACCTTTTAGTAGCTTGCGAGTGCCATCACTCTTACCTCTATATGCATTTCAACTTTGAATCTTTCTATCTACGCTGCGTATAGCATAATGACTTTTTGTTTTCAATGAAAATATTTGCTATAGTTTTGTAAGCAGCGTAAGCATTCGAAGCAAAGCACTTCTCCACAAAAAACTTTTCTTTATTTATTTGCATCTATGAAGGTTGAAAACTTATGACATTATGCGTTGAATTTAGCATAATATATTTCTGTTGTAACCCGTCAAAATCTCTCCCACTTATTTGTGAGATTTGTTTCGATGTGGGATTTCGACTTGGACATTGCCGAACCTCTTAGTGTAAGGGATTCATCTTTGTTAATTTATAGGTTTCTGCTATATATTTCAAGATATTTGACTCGAAACGATGCAAGCATTCCTCTCTATTTTGATTATTTCTGCTCATTATTAAAATAAGGGCATTTTTCTATAAATTTAGCGAAGGTGTTTTGAACTTGACGCCTATGTTACCTTAAGAACTGTTTAAAGAAGTACAGCATAATAATATGTTATGATAAGAACTGATAAGTGGTTTGAGCTATGTTAGGTATAGAAATGATAAGACATAAAAAAACGAATTCCACGCACAGGAAAGAATTGATGCAAATTTCGAAAGTAATTAGATGACAGAGATGGGTCATATATGTATATTATCTTTTTTACAAATCGTAACAAACTGCGAAGTAACAACATGCACCAAGTGTTTAAAAACTTGCAATACAGGCAAATAATGACGTTGAAATATACCAGAACTTTTGCTTTTCCATTGAATCAATTCCTCAACGTTTATATATTCATTTCTCTTGTACCGTATCCGCATTTTTAGATATGAAGTTACTGTGCTTATGCACTAAATATGAAACCAGCAACACCTTTTCTTTGAACTTGAGCACCTATTGAAATAAAGCTCTCTGTTATTTCTCAAATATTTCTGTTCAAGTAGGAAGTAAGCGACATTGCTGGATAAAACGCAAACTTCAAACGTTCCGTCATTGAGTTGCTATCGACAGACCAGAAATGGCAGCCTTACTCCTATTTTGCTACCTAATACTGAAATGTATAAACTTAAGTACCCCACTGAGCACTCGACCAGTTGGTACAATATGCGCCAATCGGACATACCAGTTGTTGAATGTACACCCAGGCATTTGAGAAATTGGCTCTAAAACAAGAATTTGGAAAGCCAAATATAGTAGTCGCCATTCCTTGCGATGCAGGATAGAGATAAGTTGATGAGCATCCGATAAGGATATGTCTGAAGGCTGCTTGTGTGAGTCACTCATAACAGCTGCCGTATCCAGTTAGAGCAGCGATTCCGAAGAGCGTCGTTGATGGACACTGTCCACTTGCTAATAGATTATTGCTGATCACTGTATCAAATGTGTTCATTCGGCAACATAGTGATGAAACCGGTTGTTACTTCTAAGCTGACGGTAATAATTATACTGCAAAGAAACAAATATGAGGCTTGCGTTGCTTACGTCGCTATCCAAACATAAGCAGTCGAAAAATAATCAAAATTAATTCATTTCTCATGTTTATTTAATTTCGAACTTTTTTTTGTTCCCCGACCATTACCGATCACTACCGCAGATCTCGTCCTGAACATTCGAACATGCGACGAATCTCCCTAATTTCATCCGTTTCTTGACTGATGCTTGTCTCAACATATTACCGGTGAGGAGTTGTTTATGTCGTTTCGCACTTTGTAAGAAAATAGCCGATTACTAGAATGGATCTCTTTCACACATTATCCTTGTTCCTGTCCACTCAGAAAATGAGCGAAAGCGAGACTGATGCTATTCCCTCAAGCTTTTGAATTTTCGAATAGTGACCCTCAGTGCGCAAGAACTGAAAAATTTTGATAGCTCCGTACAAGTATTAGAGGTTGTGAAGTAATAATGACTTTGTAGAATCAGGTGGTCAGCTCGTTTTTTTTGGAAATTAAAGCGGAAATCTTGCTTTTCCAAATGATTTCTTCATGCTTTCTAAAATTTCTGAATGTTTCTGGTGTTTGTTTGCCATTTGGTTACGGCTTATCCACTCGGAATTCCAAATTTTGCGTCAAAATTCTTGTAAGTAATTTAGGCATCATAATTAGAAAGGGGTATAGAGATTGCACTGTTGACAATATCTCGAATGTGGATCTACTAGTCTTTTGCTGCGTTGTACTCAACTCGACAGACGTCTTCTCTCCTAAGATCGCTCTCTGCGTTTTGTTAGATTGCGTTGTTGAAGTGGAAACTGCTGGCGGTTTATACGTATTTTTCTTACCATTGATGAGGATCGAGACGATTTAATTGAAATACTAGGCTACAGTTAGCTAGTTATTGATGAATGACTCTATCAAATTTACTATCTAAAAATATCCTCTATTCGTTCTCGTCGAAGCAAACTCCAATGAGAGTGAACGTTTGCCCCCTATCTGAACGCGCGTAATTGCGTCGAAACGACAAAACATCATGCACTCACGAGAGTTTTTTCTTTTTTTTTGCGAACTCTGAAAAGGGCAAACTGAGCAAATCAATTTTGAAGTTTGAACTATCTATAGAACAATAAAGAGTGGATCAATTTACTTTTCATGACAACCGCTTCTTTTCTGTTTCGCATTGGCTAATTGATCACATCGATACGAATATTCCCCCAAACAAATATTTGAGTTCTTACAAAGCGTAACATCGATAGAGGTGGCGCTAATGGAGTGAACTGGTTTCGCTATGAGCACTCGCGTTATTTTATACATTTTGCATAGCACTTCTTTTCTGTGTGCAGCGTCAATTTGATTTTTGAAAGTTTTATAGAGGAAATATAACGTTGAAACGTTATCGTCCATCTTAATATCGGCCACCAACAAAGCTTAAATTGTGGAATATCTCATGCTATATGAAAAAGCGCAATTCTCTCTAATGTCTTTTGATAAACCTGAAAATTTGAGAATCATTGATGGAATCTCCACCTCGACATTTTTTTTTAGTATTATAATGCCATCAAGGCTCTACCCCAGTTCTTCATTTCAATACTTGAGAATCGTGACCGTGAAATTACTTCAAATATAACAGTAGGATTTCTTGCAAGCCATTTTATTATGATGCAGTTAAATTCTGTGCATCTGCATGCGCACACAGCTCGCATCTTTAGAATTGTTTTTCTAGTTGTTGTCTTCGTATTATTCCCACATATTCGTAGTTCTCTTTACGATCTTTCTTCCTCATGGAAATTGTATTGTTGTAAGATATCGCAAGCTATCAGCGAAAGTCGTTACAGTGAATTTTCGAAGGAGTAGCACGGTCTTGCGATTTTATATCTCGGTGAACTACATTGTCATGAACGCAGTTTTTGCATTGAGCCACTGTCAAACTGCACTAGCTCTCCCATTACTGTAAACTGCAAACATAACTGAAACGAAACAAAATTTCGACTAATTTGAGGTGCTAAATGTAAAAATCATATTTTGAAAATTTCTCCCGATTTCTGATTTCCCTAAAATGTTCATGAAAAATACTTGAGAAAGAGTGGATCCTTACATATTAAAACACCACTACTTCTTTTTGGGTCAGTGAATTGTGCCAAAAATTGAGCAACGAGGAACGATGTGAGCAAATCCGATACCGTTAACTCAAATGTAAAAATTTAAGGGACTTTCAACGTTCTTGTTCTTAGTGAACAAATAAAAACAACTGCTTTAGTCATAATCGCGCTCAAGCTGGTATGAGGAATGATGCGTCGTCGATGTGCGTGTTCTGACTGTTCAGAACGCCCCCATCTCTTATAGCAATAGCTCATCCATGTTCAATTATTCATTTTATCGTTCCCAGTCTTTTCCCTCTTCACCTCCGTTTATCTTCCCGTATAGGTTCCGTATTTTCTTGCGGGTGGTCTTTTTCACAGTGTCTTCATGGATCGAAGCATTAGCTACCTAGGCATTCCTTCAGCACACGCACATCAGCGGTGTATTATCGCATTCACCACATTGTATGTGCGATTATCTCTATCTCCGTGCGCCTATCTATCTTCACACTTATCCACGAGACTGCATCAGCGTCTTTAGAACTTGAAATTTGAACTAGTGGCTATCGTACCTGTCACGGAAGCGTTTTCTGAAGTTTAATTTTTATCAAAATCAGCCGTTCAAAAAACACTTATGAACTTTTTTTTGCATACCGACTGAAAACTTTTTGAAATACTGCCACAAAAAAAATTCCTGTGGAACAGAAGCATCCTGCTCGAAGTTTGAGTGCTCAGATAGTTAAATTAGTTAACTGAAAATATGAAATTATTTCGTAGTATTCGAATGCGAAAAATTTTCTGAGAATTTTTATATGTCCGTTTCATTCACTTGTTTCTGACGATCCTACGTTCTTCTTTTTCTGTTCTGATTTTTGGAATACCTCTTCCACTTGATGTAGCGTTAATGCATCCACCTACTTTCCTTTGCAAATGTTTCACTGAGTGCACAAATATTGCTGCGAATAGATTCGTTTAGATTTGATGGCTACTTCCTTCGACCATTTTCTCAAAATTTGATCATCAAATAATTCGATCCTATCAACTTTTGCGCAGATGGATTTCGGTTTTTGATGGCAATTCTCATTTGTTGTTGCTGAATTTGGTGATGGTTGATACTTCTGCGGTATAGAAATCCTTCAAGGTTATATATTTTATCAATTGGTGAGGAAAAACAAAGCGAAATGAGCTTTTCAAATTTGCAGTTGTCAATAAGTTTTCATTGGTGCTTCCATTTTTGGTTGTTTTTTCCTTTTCCAAAACTCTTATTGATATCATCTGCCTGCTAGTGTTTCTTTTATAGTTTTCTGGTAACTTTACGAGCACCAAAACAAACAACCACTAGAATGCGCCCGCTGAGGAATAAGGAAAACTGAAACGGCAATTCGAATAACTGGCCGACTTCCTTTCCAGATTTATTCGTAAATGCTCTTTTACGAAAAAGAAATGCACGTTTTCTTTGAAGGCTATGAGGCGTATTTCCGCCATCTTTTTTACTCTTTCATAGAAATTTTCAATAGATTGTTAACTTCCCTTCATAACCGTTCGTATGGAACGCCATAACAACCCAATGGCGCATTGCATTTGTCTCATCCGGATGCTGTTCTCTTTAAACTGCTTCTTTTTTTTTTGCAGGTACAACTTTAGTGCCCTCAGCGGCACAAAAGTCTAGTCCATGTAAATGCGCGCTGTACACATGTGCTCATACAGCTAGTGGAACAATGAACGAAAGAGGGATGCAATTTTCACTCAGACTTTTGAACCTGAGACAATGGTGACTATTTTGCCATACTAACCTATGAAATTCCTTCTACCTCTGTTCGTTGAGCGGAAGGTCGAAACAGAGGGAGAGACGCATCAATCGCCACCGAAAGCTTTTTTTACAAAAAACCAATGGTATCCTATGCCATTGAGAACTACTGATTTGGGAGAGGGGATGGCACCTCGCTGCCATCCCCTTTATCTTTGTTTTTGAATAGTCACCCGTGTGGCGACATCCACAGCTGAACTTGGTCGATGTATAATGCCTGGTTATTTTAGCACGTCCAAGTTATTTCGACCCATTCAATTCAACCTAAACCACAGAAATTTATCCGGATAATCCGAACTAAGTTTGACTCCACTGCTTAATTTTGTGGTCTCAAGCTCTCTAGTTTTCATACGAGGAATCGTCGCTTCTACTATAAGATGGCGCATCGTTGTCAGTTGCAAACTGTGTAATTAGATAACTTTTTTCCTCTAGCAGGATGAACTTTAGTGTAATATTTGCTTAGGTAGCACTATCTTTATGATTTCTCACATATCACACTTGGGCTTCTTTGTCCAACTAGAAAAACTCACCTGTCAATAAATAGTGTTCTGAATTTTTTCGAAGGAAATGCCCTCTCGTTTGTCATAACCTTTCTCTGCTATTACCATCAAGTTCAGGAAATGATCTTTTTTTCGCACATATCAATGGGTTGCATCCGCATTTGTCAATTCCTTCCAAACTTGTAGAGTGCCTAGTTTTTACAGTTTTTTTCTTAGCTGCTTTAACGTTTTCCGCACTGTTGCTGTGAGCTGCTCATTATTTTATAACAAAAGTAAACCCTTTTCTCTTGATTAAATCCTACCGTTTTCTCAATGAACCTTATCCCAGACTCTTGGGAAGTTTATTATCCATTGGATTCTCTTCAAGGCACTGCAATAATAGTCTGATTAATCCTCATCTTTACAGGCTTTGTCTCACCAACACGGTTTCATAAACTAGTTGGCAATTTAGTATTCCTTGTGAAATTCACTAAAAATCGATTGTCCTTACCGATCACTATCGCTTTTGTTAACCTTCTGCTTCCTGTTACGTTCAAATCGCTAAAAAATCAGGCCCTATATGGAGGGAGTCATTTGGGTTTTTTCGAGCTCCGAATGGAAAGTTCCCTAAGGTGATGTAGCGAATAGGAGAGAACGACGCGTTTGATATCAACAGCGAACGTTATTTGCACACTTACTAGATGTCATCGAATGCGTTCGCATTTTCACCCCTCTCATCGTCCTTTAGACCTTTTAAATTTTGTTTCTGCCGAAATTCAATAGCGCTTATTTAGTTTTTATTGAATTTCTTATTTACAATTGCATACTAATAGGAAGTTCTATGAATGTGGCGAAAAGAAGAGGATGATTATTCGCTATACTCACTTCAAGAATGTTACCTTCAATAAATCTGTCTTATCTTATTTGTATATTTGTGGGGGTTTTGATGCGACTCAGTGACTTTGCTTTGCATATTGCACATTTAGCTGCGATATATTGGCCAGTGCATGCGCATTTATCTATGAACAAAAATAGAGGCATCACATATAGGTGTTTTTAACTTATTTATTGCCTTCCGCTCATTTTAGATTCGATTTGAATGAAAAATACTTCAATTCTTCTTATCTCAAAAATTAAACGCCGAGAAATGATGGTATTTTTCCCGGAAAGTGGATATAAAATGATTCGTGCTATCATTTTTGCAATGGAATGTTTCGGAAACTTGAAGTTTATAACTGTGGCCAATAAAGGTTTGTGCCCGTCGTTTTAAAAGAGGCAAATCCATCCTGCAATGAGTAATTGACCATTTTTTGTCCACTAATGAATGGTAACTTTCTTCTGGGTATCCCATTTCTTTGTGAAAAATGCATTCTTTGAATGTTGTTCATTTATTTCTTCTGAGATGATGGGAAACAAATATCATGGTTTAGTATTCTGGAACCAAAATAACATGAATTTTTAGATATCCTATCAAACAAATCCTCGCTAAGGAAGACAACTCGGCAATAGGAAGGTAGCAATTTTCAGTGAGATTTTCTCCCCATTAGTGCTAGTCCCAACGATGGTCAGTGACTTTGACCAACGTAATTCTTATAGCCATAGCTTTTCTTCAAACTGTTATGGTCCACTCTTAAATGTCTAGTAAAATACAGTGAAATCCGAATACATGCGTAGGCATTTTTGACTGCTGGTAAAATACGAAGCTTTTTATTAGGATCGAAGTTCCTTTAAGGGGTTTTGGCTAGCGCAGATATTTGATGATACGCGAGGAAGATTTATATGTTGATAAATGAACCATAAGTAAATTAAATGACCATAGAATACAAAATGATATCATCTCAAAAGCATGAAATGAGCAACAAGCTTTTTCGATATGAACATTTTACTGAATGCGTTATCAATTTCATTTTTATGATTTTGCGTAGGAGCTCTTTTTTGAGATCCATAGAGATTGTGATTAAAGAGGAATTACTCAGACGGATGTTTTCTTTCCTTTTACCAATGAAATTTTTAATGTTTCATTTAGCTTTGTTTAAGGACATGAGAACAATCTGCGAGAAACAAAATATTGCAATAGGAAGGAACGGTGAACGATAATTGAGATTCCATGGAAATTTGTACGATATTTTTGCTTGGAATTTTATACACTTTCCACTCTTAACGATGTTTGAATTAGTAAGTACGCGCTCGTTTCTGCGTCAGTGAGCCAAAATGACATGCTTTTTTCTCGATTACAGGCCATCTATCAAATTCACTAACACCCTGCTCCATGCTGTACTTCACTGTCCAGGTAATGGCGAGTTGTGCTTCTTTGTTGAATATTATATATATATATATATATATATATATATATATATATATATATTTCATATATGCATTATAATATATAATTCGTAAAACATAATATAATATATTCTATATTGCATAGAATGAATCAAAAATTTTTAGCTGCGCAGCCATTGGGTCTCGCTTGTGGCAAATTCTATTGTCTTGCGTTTGCGTAAATAATTCAGCCAGCAACTCAAAACGTTTACCTCCGCCCACTACATGGTCTGAGTACAAAGCGATGTCTTATTTAATGATCAATATATATGAAGGAAAATGGTGCATTATGCTTTATTATCAAAGAAATCGGCAACAAAAGAGAACAACGAAATAGCGCTTCATGAGTTTCCTTTCAGTGAATAGTATGGTGCTGGAAATCCTCCAAAAGCGCTTCGTTTTTGCGCTATATTAAATTAGCTCATCCCAGAAACAATTACCAGAAAGCTTTCTTGTATCCATAAATCTTCTGGTCCCAATAACTCTATGTAAAAATCAGCGTTGTTTAACCAATACTTGCGCCATCGGGCAAAAGCATGGCCATCAGAATTCCACAAAAAGTTTAACACTGTTTTCGAGTCGTTGACTTAAGTGGAATACTACAAGAATTTTTCCAGAAGACGTGCGAATAGTTGATGGGAATGTCGAACGAGTACACAGCATAGGGGATGAGCCTCAAATCCTAATGCTCTATTTTTGCCGGATAGCTTGTGAATTGTAGAGCATTGTGCTGTTCTGGGAGATCGCTTGATCGCTATGTTTGAAATTCCACCGTTTAAAAGCGTGATGAGCTGATTAAAGTGGGTGTTAGGTGTGCCACATATCCCGGCTCCGTCGGAGATTCGGAGATAAGAGTATTGATAATCTCAAGATCTTCGCCTATGCTCTTTTAAGGTCTGCAGTTTGCAGTGAGGATTTGTGCTGTTGTGTTTGTTCAACTTACAATTCACGCCTTTGCTGAGAGATATGCCTACTCACTTTTCAAAGAATATAAGAACATGCTAAATGTGACCTCTCCTTCCTTTCTTCCACATTGGTCAAATAATGAAATGCAAAGAGTTTCAGGAGGCATTAGAAGAATTTTTGTCTTTTGCAGCATAAACGATGCAATGAGGTTATTATGCAGCATAAACGTAAATTCATGACGTGCTTATTTCTTAAATAGTCTTCTTTCTTCTCACCAAGATACTAGGCTGTCTTAATGCTGCAAAAAAAAAGTCAAAATTTAGCAGTCGCTTCAAGAATTAGTGATTACTTTCGTTTTTTTTTTTCTGCATTTTTGTGCATTATGTGCTCAATAAATGCAAAATAAATGAGTGCGCCGAATTCACAAGCACCTCATTCGATCGTGTTGCATTCGAGGCAAATTTTTCACCATGAAATCTTCAATTCTCATTCTCGATATCAAATTTCAAGTGAAGATTTTTTTAACATTTAGAAGCGTTGAACGTTATTGTGGGGTGTTTGTGTTTGACGTTTCCTATGCCATTCGCGTAAACCTATAGCGTTTATGTGAAGTGAGGAAATCGTTGATGGATTGGATGAATTTTATTCGCGCATTTGCATTGCACTATTACACCTTCCCCTCTCCCCTCTCCCTCCCTTTCTCTCTCCCCCTCCCTCTTTACGCGAAGAGAATTTATCATTTACATGCATATAACTAGAATTAATGTGCAATAATCTAGTTGAACAAAAATAAAGCAATAGCGCGTGAGACTTTGCTAATATTTACCATCATATTTGTTTATTTTTCCCTTTTTGCATTTGTTCTCCATTACATTAAATATAAATGCAGTATAAGCAATAGTGAACTTTATTTACAAGTTTCTCGAGCTGACAAAAACAAAATTTATTTGCATTTGTTCAAACATGGGAGTCTTCAAGCAAGAATTGCAACGGTATTGTGAATTAATGCAGCAAACATTTAGCATAACTGTGATTCTACGGCATTTAGCATAACGCAATTGCGGAAAGATTTTTCATTTTGTGATTCTAATACTGGAGATTTTTCTGAGAATTGCATTTGATGCTAAATTGCAACTGCAAGTTGCATATTACCGCTTCATTGGTTGAAAAATTTTATTTTTTCGGTCTCTACGTGTAAATGTTGAGACGTCTCTTCAACCATTTCGCAAAAGAAAAACTCCGGAAATTTTCCTAGGAATTCTTAAAATATGCGTTTATGGATTAGAGAATTATTAAGAATTTAGCTAATATTTTTAAATAAGTATTGCAGAATCTTTGGAAAGCGTGCAACGTGGTGAAACCCAATGGGTGCAACGAGAGGAGCATGGCACACAGAATGACGAATCGATCGTCGAAGATATTAGTTGCAGCAGTAATAGCGACAGCAGCACCAAAAGCAGCAGCCCCAGCAGCAGCAGCAGCCAAGAGCCGCGTGTGCATATCGATTCAACACTAGAACACTCCTCAAATGGAGAGTGGGCTGCCTTCCGTCTAGAAGCACCAGTCTCACCACCACCACCCACTGCCAATCGCCAGTTTGATGAGCCCGAGCCGGAGCCTCAACTCCGCGCTCAGCTCGAACCTCAGCCTGACCTAACAAGACCTTCGGCTTCAGCCTCTGCTAGCAGCAGCATAGAGCCGACTTTAATCGACGACTCTTTATCAGATCGCGCATCGAAGTCTACGAGTGTTTCATCAAGTACTGCCGACATTGTCTATAACGAACGAAAAGTCAGCGCGAAAGCATTAGGAGGAAGCATGTTCGGATCTCTATCACGACTCGCAGGTGATGCGTTCAAAGGGGCTAAGCAGGCTACCGAGCAATTAGCTCACGCAGCTCAACATGCCGCTTCTACCGGTGACCTCACAAATATCACGAAGGTATGCCTTTTACACTTAGTTAACCTGTCGTCAGTGGTGTTCTCAATTTGCAGGTCGTATATTTTGATGATATACGTCGTTTATAACACTACAGTAGCAACTTTTGCTTTTTCTATTGTGAATTGCGGTGTGGATTGCACGGACTTTTTCTAATTGTTTATAGAAGTAGAGATTCTGGTTGATTTTGTTTATATTTTGATGTGTTCGAGTTCACCACAACCTGGCGTGGTGGTACCACTTGAGGCAAAGCATAATTGATTGATGTTATATATATATATATATATATATATATATATATATATATATATATATATATATATATATATGCACATATATAATCACTCTGGCATCATAAGGAGGACATTCTTTGATGCGCGATGTAACAAGTCATCATCTCATGTGATATTGCAAATTGTTTCCATTAATATTTATATATTTCCGTTAATTGCAATATTTAGCAGATGTCTAGACTTTCATTTTTCAAAATTTCTCCTCGCTCAAATTTTTTCCATTTCATGCTCGCTCTTTCGCATCTGACATATTTGCGTTGCTGTGTTTCTATTGTTAATGCTTGCAACTTGAATGTAGAATTTTTGTGCATTATTCTTCTTAACAATTTTTCTTCTAAAGTCAAAAGTCATCCATATTATATCAATGAACTCATTGATGTCACTTATGATTTCCACTCAATTTTTAAAAATCTCTTCAGAAAAATCTCTACGCACATGTTGGATTCTTCGCTTCTTGATACAATTTGGCATAGAAATATATATGAAAAGATTCGATTATTAGAAGCAACGAAATGATAGCTTTCTTATCACTAAAGACTTGAACGTCTTGCATGAGTTTCTAGTCGCATAGTTACTGAAAAACTTTTTGAAGACTCTTCAGATAATACTTGGCTATAAAGCAGCAGAGAATGTCGAATGGATGATGATTTGTTCATATCAGTAAGGTTTCAAATTGGTCTACTAAGAACATCAATAATCATGAAAGAATTTTCATCCCTCATGGCTTCATTCTTTTTCCGAGGATACTCTCTTCAGCACAAATCATCCTGAGAGTAGATAATAGAAGTAATTTTTTAAACTTTTTTTGAATGCGCGAGAAAATTTCTGTAGAGGAAAGAGGAGTGTTTCTAACGAAAACATTCCTCTCAAAATATTCTCGATGAAAAATTTACATTTTCTGAAGAAAAAAGATGTGCCAAAGCGTCGAAAAACGTTATCCCACTTAGTCAAAAATAATAGAATGGTCGGCTAGATATGAAAACGATGATGACATTCATATATTAATGCATTCATTTTAAATTGCACTATGCAACACGAATGAGCCGCACAAATGATCGATCTTAATTGCAATGCATGCATGAGCAAGCAATGAGCAGGTGATTGATAGGCGCAGAATTCTTTCCTTATCAATCCACCTCTGATAATCTCATATAGTGATAATTGGCTGATATATTTGCAAAATAAATTTCTTTATGGACAGATATATTCAAAACAATCGGAAAAAGAGGAAAGCGATTATCGGTAATCATAGAGGGCAATTTTTTATTTGAAAATATAAATGAGTGAGAAGTAATATTATTCACTCTTGCTAATCGAACTAATGGGCCAATATCCATTAAATATTAGTTGCAGAATTGAATAAAATACTGCATTTCTTCGAATAGTTTTCTGAACTTTGTAAAGGTGATCGAATCAAGCGCCTCTACAATTATAAAATTGGTGAACTTTCTATTTATTTATTTTATTTTTTAGTGGCAATGTGCTCGAAGTTTCATCTTAGAAATCCTACTTTGTATTACCCATCTTTTTGTTCCATTCAATTCATCAAGAAAATGTCTTTCGTGGTTGTTTTTTTTCTCTTCATATCACAACTTATACTTAGCAAAAGTGCCATTTGCGTAGTCCACTGACTTGTGCATTGAAAAAAAAAAATTGTTCTCTGTTTCATTCCTTTTTCCCCTAGGAATATAGCTATATTTACATATTAGCTGACTGCTTTCACTGGTTTTGACTTGAACATAACAACAATTCACGAACAATCTCCTTCCTAATTGAGGAGTATCGAAGATTTCAAATGACTATGCTATCAAGTTTTCGAATCGAAATCAATTGAAGAGATAAAAAATAAAGAAATTTTACAAAAAAAAACAACCGCTTATCATGACATTGAATTCTTCCCACTTATTTTTCGGCGACATAAGTATGTATTATAATCATTGCAGAACAATATTGGTGAATATTGTGAGTGAATATTATTTACGCATATCTTCGATTAAATTACTACGCTTAAATGAACGCAATGATGAGAGTATCTATTGAAGCAATTTTTTTGATGCGATGAAGCTTCGCAATGAGCTCTGTCTATTTGCTAATCCCATGAAGCGTATTTTCTTCCACAACTCATCACATCGAAAACGTTTTTTCTAGTTGCATATAGAAACATTGTTGTCATCAGTTACAGAAAATAAAAAAGAAATGCTAAAATATTCCATTTGTTGACGTCTAAAGTGCAATTCTTGATGGAAAATTTTTACAAATTAATTTCAACAAATGACTTCTTGAAAAAAAAATCATTATTTTTACTGCATTTTTCTATGACATAACGAGAAATTTTTCGTTGCGTCGTTCCGTTTAAACTCCCACAGAAATTTTGCGTTGAAATCATGAGTATATTTAGTACAGCAGGCGTAAAATTTTCCGTTTTTTTTTTCAGGTCGAATTTTCTATTACTTCGCGCAATTCACTACTGAATGTTTTTTCATTCGTCAAGTTTCGTTTTTTTTTTCATGCAACTTAAGATCATATGATAGGTGGCAGATACGGTAGACGATTATTATATTAGGTGGCTGTTCAGGTGGAATTTATGTATAATGAATCGATATGCCCGAAAAATCACCGCTATAAAATTTTAATTCGTTCAGATTTCACTAATCTCTGCCAGTTTCGCTTGTACGTTTTCGAGTAATAGCCGCATAAAACAAACAAATTTTCGTTGAACATTCGAGGTTGCCGAAACTTTTTGAAAGCGATTATGCTGTAATGATGTTCGCTTTTTATGAGAAAAAAAAATTGGCTCATCGCCTCTTGATGCCAGTTTACGAGAGTCCTGTAAGGTCACCTCCTGTAAGGATCTGCCGTCCTGTAAGAATCGGCTGATCTTACTAGATCGCTTTGTTGCTTTTCATGGGAAGTCCATTCATCACAGAATGTTTTTTTTAATCGGCAACTTCCTTTCTTCCCATCACATATCGGCCAATTTGTACCTTTATTGCCTAATTATTTTTATGCCAAATATTCATGAAATCAAATTTTAATGACAATTGTTCTGCGATATATGAGCTCTGCGGTGTGTTCCGGCATTTGGCTTGCCGACTGCTTTCTCATTACTTTCGGAGCACATTTATCATTTTCTGGTATAGCAGCTCGAAATTGCACGCTTTCGGGAAGGTTTACCGGTAACAGTTATTAAGGATGAATTATTTCTGCTTCCAGAGTTTTGCCGAGGTGAATTTCAAAATGGTGTAAGATCTTTGATGCTCATATTTGAGCAGCGCTTTATTAAAGATGTAATTTTGTGAGTGACGTCGATTTGTATTGGTTCTTTCTGCAGACCACTGAAAGAGTTTATTAAAAGGGGGGCTTATTCGAGGTAACATGGCCAGTCTCTCTAGCGTGTAAAATTCTTCTACATTCGTTAATTGTTTGATCGATTTAGCATCAACATTCCACACAATTGTCGCATTCCCTCTTTTATGGACCACCTTTTGAGAAAACCATTGTTTAAATCGATGCAATGATTCTCTTTTAAGAGGTGGCACTAAATGTCGATTGTATAGTAAACTTATAAATGCTTTGTGGGTGGTAAATGACTCTTTTTAACAAAATGTGCACACATTATAGAAGAGTTATTTCGTTATTTACAAAAAAAAAAAAAAACAAAACAATGCTGCTTCAGTTATCACTTCTTCATGCAATACACGATCTTATTGTGCTATCTCAGAATCTTGCCTCTTCAAACAATAAAAGTAAAATCGTCAGCAAAAAAAAAAAACCGCTTATTCTGGAGAAAGATTTCTTCAATGTTTTCTTTCCTTTCTGATCGGTCTATTGCCTGCACTTCACACTCTTAGTTCTTTTATTGTTGTTTTATATTTTAAAGTATGAGCGATTTAATATTAGTTGCTATCTACTTCAAAAATAAATAATGAATTCGTAAATAAATAATGAAAAATGCGCTTGAATATTTTATCAGATTGGTGAGAAGCTTTTTTTTGTGAGCATAACACAAATAACATAGTCCGATGTCACAGCGTTATAGCTAATTGAACGTTCTTCAAGATGCGTCATCCTTATGCGATTCAATCACACTAATAAGGCTAATATTAGAGATATTCAAACTTCTAATAATAATTATTTCTCTTATCATCCCTAAGTATCGTACTGGATATACCCATTGTTTTAACAGTATTCCTCTCGAAAATCTTTCGTAGCATGATTTAAAAAAAAAGAAACTGTTACAGCACGTGTGGCTGCTAAAAATAAATAAATCATTTGCTACAAACAAGGCATTTAGTCATTATAAGGTTTTCTTTGCTACATTCCCTATCGGCATTTCTTTCTCCCGACTAGATTAGTAATTGAGGTGTTGACGAATGTAATGCATTTGTTTACTTGCAAATCTTAAGCAATTTATGCGTAATAAATTTGGCGCAAATAACATTTCAATGCAAAACGAGCGTCTATATGTAGGCAATTGGCTATTATTATTGTTTTTAGAAGCTACCCTCCAAAATAAGCAGCAATTTTTAAAGAAGCTATCATAAAAAAAGTCTATTGATGCGATTATGCAAATAGAGCATACCAATTAAGCTCTATTAACTATGAAATAAATCTAAAAATAATTCTTAGCAGAAGGATCAACACTATTGTCGTTTTAAGGATCACTAAAATTCTTTGAATAATTATAAAAATTCATGCTTCATGTAACTTTCTTATTAGATTACGTTTATATTTGTGATGATTTGATAATTTAAGAGATAGTTCCGAGCGTTAAAATATAGTAGTATATTTTATGATAGTATAACATCGAATACTCTTTCTAAACCTCAAATTTGCGATTGCAGCGATTTTTCAATTGCGCAGTATTTATTGGCATTGACAGTGCGGCCGACGAAAATTACCTCTGAAATCTGGTGTACACGCATTTGTCTGGGAAACAGCTAGCACCCAAAAATTAGTTTGCGCTTCCTATTCTTCTCTTTTTTTCTTTGCTTTTCCTTTACGCGGCAAAATATCCTCATCATCCATAAATCAATAATATAAATTTTGCTCAGATAAGTTCTGAAAAAAACTGCAGGAGCATGCAGTTTTAAACCATACTGCATTCATATAAAATCACTGTATCTACCATATACGAGCTCTTGGTTTGCGTTTACAAAATATTCTTGCCTTTAGTTTCTGTATATATTCTTGATTTGCGTTTAGCAACTATTTATCGAAAGTCTTTTATGGTTTTATTGATGAGAAATTGAAAAATTAATTCGAAGTTTTTCACATTTCACTATTCACATCAAGCTGAAAATATTTTTATTGCATAGAATCATATTTCTTCACTTGAAGTTGCAAGAAAAAAAATCTTTACTTAGCTTATATGCGAAATGCGATGTTCGCAAAAGTGAATTTGCTAATTTGCGAGTTCAAAAAAGTTGGGAACTATGCTTTGCATCGGTGTTGCATAGGTGAAGAGCCTCTATAGGGTAGCCAATAAAGCTTCACGCATGATGCATAAAATCAGCAAAATGCCTTGATGACGTTTTCTCACGTATGCGCGAAGAAAACCCTCATTTCTTATGCATTTGTTAAAGGGGATGTTCCAATAAACTTTTAACCGATAATGATTTGAAAAGGAAAAAAGGAATGAAGGCAAAGAAATTTCGTCTAGTGCTGTCTCTTAATGGTCTATTTTTGAATGAATATGCAGAATATTGCTGCATATATTGTGAGAATTTAAGCTAGCTAGAATTTTTTTAAAGAATAAGTCTCCATATTACTCTCTTAAAGCAGATCTTATAATTTTCGTCACAGTTTTGCTCATTAATAATGGAAGAGTTTGTTATAGTTATCCCCATAACAATTTTGGGCTTCTGTTTGAAGCCCTAGTCTCTATTTCTATTGAGATTTGCCACCAATTTGCTTTTGTCTTCTCTTCCCAAAGCATGTTAATTGAAAATGTAAGGAGAGAGAAGTGAAACTTTGTGCAATTGCTAGGCAATGTACTCTTTACTGTCTCTTCTATAGCATAACTTTCTTTTTCGATTGAAGCCTGCAGTTTATGACTTTTGCATGTTATTTTATTCTTTTCAAAAACTTTATGCAGCAACAGCTCGCGTGAAAATGTGTGCTTCGTGGATTTTGTGACAGAAAAGCGCTTATCGAGAGTGAGTTTTAATTGATAGAAGGTTGCCTCTCCTATAAATGCCCAAAATGGGAAGCATCGATCGAAAGGGGAGGGAGAGTGTGCTCATCGTTGAGTGGACCTTGCATTTTTCAAATCGAATTTGCTTTACGATGTGTGTGCGTTTAAATATTCACAGTACGAACCTTACATTATTTTTCCGGCATATGAAATATGCTCACTGTGTACACACGGATAATTCTTTTCAGACTCCTTCTCGAGCACCATCTGTACAACTCCCTGCTAGAAGCATATCACCACTGCCACCAATGGAAGGGATTCCGCCTGGAATGGAGGATCTTTCAGAGGAGGAACGTGCCAAGATCATGGCTGTGATGGCCTGTGCTGAGATTGATGCTGCTGAAGACTCAAAATTTCTTCCTCCACCAGCTAAGATTTCCTCGTCAAAAACATCTGAATCCTTTTTCGATAAAGGAACCGAATTCAGGTTTGTTTTATTTTTAACACATTTGCTTCTTGTTGTTTTCCCTCGCTCTCTCACCTCTCTCTTCCCTCCCCCCCACCCCCCCTCCCCCTTCTCCACCATAACTGCTTCATCCTCCTCCTCCATCTTATTGCAAATTCGATATTTTTTATACGAATCTTGATGCGTTTGAAAGTGAAGTCCATTTTCGAGTTGAAAAATTATTTTGCAAGCAGAAAAATGTGACATAGAGAGTTAGGTTTCTGTTGTTTATTTGCATTTATTTCAGTGTTCATCGATAGCTGTAATTTTGCATCAGTATAATTGGAGGCGTAAGGGGGTTAATAGTTGAATATACATGAAGAGTTGAGTTACTAGCCGAGTATTCGTGAGTTTTATTAGCTGTCGTAGGAGCGGGTGAAGGGAAGGGAGTTAATAGGTGAATATATATGGATGGTCAGTGTTTGAATATATGCGGAGTGGACGAGGTGGAAAGGGGAGTGGGCGATGGAGATAGTTTAAGCTTGAATGTATTGATCAGTCTTTCTTGAGTCGAGTAATAAAGTTCAGCTATCTCATTGAGAAGATGCAAAGCTTATGATGTGTGATGCATTCATTCATTCATGCACTGCAGTTTTGTTTTTCAACTCTTTTATGTGAAAATTCGTCATCGTCCACTATCCGTTCAGTAGTACAAAAAGAAGTTGGAGTACATTTCAACGCTTATGAACCAATTCAATATCTTTATCATATATATATATATATATATATATATATATATATATTTGTACCCACTGTTGCATTATAAATATTTATGGACTAATACCAATTCAATTTAACTTAGATTTCAGTGTTAACCAGATGCCGCCATATATGCAAACTAAGTCTTACTTGTGGTCATGGTTTTTCACTCATCATTTCGTACAGCAGAAATCACTATATGTCATTTAGCTGTATCTATGAGCAGTATTGAACAGTGTGAAGTACTGTTACGCGTGATTTAATCAAAGATGTGTGATGCGAATGAACAGTTAGAAGGGGAAGACCTTCTCCTTGTTTTGATTTTTCATATGCAAATTTCCTAGCAATACCTCATTTCCCATAGAACAAATCCATCCTCATGCTCTATCACGAAAGAACGTTAAAATCTTCAACATTATTCCTCAATCTTATAGTGATGCAAGAGAACAATCTGTTCTAAAGAGACGTTTTTGTTGCCATTATTATAAAGTGGAAAAAATTATAGCGTGGGCATTGGATAGGCGATTCGTGATTTTTCGTCTTTTCTGCAAGCTGTTACAGTTACAGCAATGTTAATTTGAAACTATAGCGCATTATACGGATGATCGTGCTTCACATATTGTTAGACCTCTTCCAAGAAAAGTTTGCTGTTATTGCTCATAGAATTTTTGAATCAGTCTCATCGATCCCCTTTTTCGATTGCATATCGGTGGGGCTGAAATTTTTGGACCTCCATTACTTATATGGCGCAGTTCATTCATCTCTTTCTAACCTTTTTAAAGGATATTAATTCCACTTATTTCGGTCATAGCTAATCTTTGATAGGAATAAATATGAAGCACTCCTTCGCTGACATGTTCACACATTCGCCATCTCGAAAAATTTATTAAGTAAACGTTTTCGCCTTCTATCAACTCTTTATGTGTGGCGCAGACTGATTTCTCTTAATCCTCAATGTTATCGGCACATCTATTGTAAGAACTCACATAAAGTCGTTTCTTCATCAAAAATTTTTCTTGTTTGTTTTCCCTGGTTTAAAATTGTATAAAGCAATGATGGCGCTCTTGTTATACATCAGTTCTTTAAGACAGCCATCGATTCTGATTCAAATCGCAATCATAAAATATACTAGGCGTCTTTAAAGAAGTCTCTTTCACCGAGACTCTTGATGCAACTTTGAGAAATTATGAATGCTCAGTAGTTTTCGGCTAAGCAAGCTACTATTTGAGAAAATTTCTGTTGAATTTTCTGACTTCGGAAAATTTCCGCAAAATTTCGAACTTGGATCGTAAATAATTTGATCAGGAGTTCTTCGTTTCATGTAGAGGCGATTTTCAAAGACCTCTGGGGTTATATCGTTGTGCTAATTCCAGTCGGCCGTTATCGTCTATACCGAAAGGAGGCGATTCTGCGAGAGGCTCAACTTTGAGTCTCATCGAACCCGCTACTGCTCATCCACAGGTCGCCACATCACCGACGGTATTTGGCCCAACACCTCGACCTCGGTCTGCGTCACCAATGGACAGCTCGATGCTCGACGAAATGGATTTGTCACATCTGTCCGCAGCCGAACGCGAGCAAATCCTTTCGGTGATGAGAGCCGCTGAAACCCAGGAAGTGCAACTTATTCCACCAATATCGCCGACTCCGGCTACACCGAGTGCACCACCTCAAAACATTGAGCACGACCATCTGGAAGGTTCATTTTTCTACAAACTGACGTCACTTTTTTGTTTTTTTATCTTTCTTCCACTTTTGTTTTCTTTCCACACTGTTTATTGTAACGTCAAGGCTTCAGCCTAAAATCGAATTACAATGGAGCACGAGTTGCAGCCACCTCCGTTCTTCTATTTAAGAGTTGTAAGCGGGGAGGATTCATCTATAAATATGGCGCATCTTCTATGAAACAGGAAATTTATAGCTTCGCATCGGCATTAACGGATTTTCATTTACCTGACTCCCAAAATTCTGAATTCGAAAAATTGTAGGCTGAATTACTGTAGAAGGCAAAAGAGGGAAAAGTATACCAATATAGACTGGCGAAGGATCCCTTCTGCAGTCATTTCCACGAGTTTCGAGCAACTAAGAATCTGCTAAATAATCCTTTCATATTCAAGATAAATTACTTCTTCATAGGAATATTCAAAAAAGGTTCGTTCTTCTCACTGTGTATAATGAAATACTGACAAGTGTGAAATGCACATAAACGTTTTCCCCTTTTTCATATTTATAACTCCCCTGAAATTTGATAGGTCAACGTGCGTGAAAAGTCCTCCTGTGGTATAGTATCAAACCCACTAGATATCGTAATTCTGACCTCAGTGGTTCAAGAATTGAGAAAAGCAGAAAGGCGAACAAACAGACACGTGCCTATAAATATATCATCAGGCATGATATTGTTGTGATACACTTTGCGAATGCAAATTGGCAAAAAGTACGTATCGAGAAAGGTAGTGGCGAATACACCATTCAACATTTATGCTTTATATCCGGATGTTAGGATCTGTTCTCAAGATAATTTTATTCAGAGGAGTTGGCCGATAATCTTGCAATCTTATCACCAGCAGAAAGGGAGCAAATATTAGGCGTTATGAGGGCCGCAGAGCAACAAGGGCAAATGGAATTAAAGGCACAGCCTCAATCAAGTGTGCAACCGCAATCAGGTTTGATTTTAATATTAAGCAGTACTCACTTTTCATTGTGATACACGAAACCATGCCACTTCGTTCTCCTCCATTATTCAAAGTGATGCTAATCTTCCATAAATTGTTCCATCACGCTGTCGCTAACTTCAGACGTCTTCATGCACTGGCTATAGTCATATGACCGAAGGTAATATTAGGTTTAAGTGTTCGACGAGTCTCGATGTTTGGTGCTACTCGCAAGAGGTTAAGGAGGTAAAACATGTGTTGCTTAATATTAGATAGAAGTTCGCTTGATATTAGCCAGGAAGTAATCTGTCTATTTCATTGTTGAGTATGCACTTTTGTGGTTCATTGCATAAAATCTCTCTCTTATATAAAAATAGACTGCGAAATCCAACATTTCTCTGTTTGCTTCAATTGGCAGCCTGATCGTCATTTGCGGTTAGCTAATAGTATTAAAAGTACTATCATACTGCTTCCCATAGAGTTAGTAATGCTTTTTTTAGAAATGTCACATTCGTCGATAGACGAATAGGTGAAACCGACTATCATATAGTTACCATTAAAACATTGTAACTTTGTATTAGTAATCAGTGTTGCATCCTAGCAGCTATGTACTAGTAATTATAAGTATGAGCTCATTCTTATCAGTTAGCCAATGCAGTGATCGATTAATTTTTCTTCCGTGTTCACCTGCTGCTACATTGAACAGCTTAATTTTGTGTTCTGCTTTTGATTGAGAACTCTATACAAATGGTTGATTTGCTCATAATGGCGCAATAATTTGCAAGAATAAATTTTGCTTGCACTAGTTCGCTTAGTTATGCTTCACTTGATAATTTTCATTTTATTCTGCATTCCATTACCTCTTATGCATTTATTATTAGTTTTAAAAAGAATTGTTCACCGTAGAAATTTCCGTCGTTCTACTGCAGTCAGTTTGACAGTAGGGATCCGTAATAAATGGCAAGCCTTATCAAGAGCTGCAACTTAGCCAAATGATGCAATTATATGATTGCTTTGGGTAATTTATGCAGCTGTGCAGCCTTACCCTTCAAATATTAAGTGGATGTAGTTACTTACATTCGTTCGAGTAGCCCTAGCCATTTCCGGAAAACTACATTCACGTACATAATAAAGTAGCAAAAATTCACATTGATTTTCACATCTAATGGTATTGCATTTTATACCAATGAGGTCACTATTCTGCAACTGATAAAGTGAAAAAAAAAACCTCGATATGGGATTGCGTGATTGGGCGTGTTTTATTACTTGTTGACAATTTACGATATTGACTCGTTTAATGGAGAGGATTAGAAAAATCCGCACCATGTAGCTTTCATGACGTGTATCGTCAGTTATTTACTTAAAGGAGCTTACCCGGCAATTAAGGAAGTAATTTAGGGCGAGGGGGAAGTGGGATGTAAATTTTAAAAGATGTATGATTGCGTGATTGGGCGTGTTTTATTACTTGTTGACAATTTACGATATTGACTCGTTTAATGGAGAGGATTAGAAAAATCCGCACCATGTAGCTTTCATGACGTGTATCGTCAGTTATTTACTTAAAGGAGCTTACCCGGCAATTAAGGAAGTAATTTAGGGCGAGGGGGAAGTGGGATGTAAATTTTAAAAGATGTAGTAAATTTGCATACGAAACGTATTCATCTCTCTGTTCCTACACATGCATAGATGCTGAAATTCATAGTTTTAGCTTTTTAAACGTTCGCTATATTTTTAGCGGATGTGGCTCGTTAACCTCACATCCTTATGTTCACTTTCCATTTTAAGAGTTTTTTTTATCCCATTTGAGCTTTCGCAAGTTCTTTATGCAATGTACCCATTATAGTGGTGATATATTTATATTTGCGTGTTTCTAATGTCTGACTGTTTGAGTGTAGGCACAAACAGTAATTTTAGTGCAACGAACATCTTGAGGTAAATTCGTACCCTCACTAATATTAGACTTCTTGTAATTGACTAATCAAATTGTCTTATTTCATGCCTTGTTGGCCAAAGTTAGGGAAAGGCAATTTCATTAAAATTCTGTATTTTTAACCGTTCAATAGAAAGAATAAGTGCTTGTTGTTTGGGCTAAAACTTTCATGCGTTAGCTTGGCTCAGGTTTGATTTATTATCATTTTTAGGGTACCATAAAATTTGAAACTTGAAGCTGCTTTGATATCGTTTGCGTACAACCTAGAAATGAGTGCTTTTGGCTCATATTTGCACAAGCGATCGATGCCGTGAAAAAACAAACATTTTTGTGCTTTCCACTCAAAAATTCATACTGAATTATCTTTCGACGAGTTCAACCGCAAGTGTTAATTTTTTGTCTTTGCTGGAAATTAATGTGCATTCGTTCGGCCACAAATGATATCGATAACCAATTATATCGTTAACAAACTTTGGAACTTATCCTTCCCTACTATTATAACACGGATATATGTTTATCGAAACTCATAACACAAATAATTTATTTGAACAATATTTTGCACAACGTTTGCTAGTTTATTTGTATGGTATTTATGAGAAATCTTCACGTTAGTATACATTTTTCGGGCATGGAAAATATGAGATTGATGAAGAGCTGGGAAATTCTTCGATGTGATAGTTTTTTCTTTGATTCTTAGAAAAGCTGAAATATGAGAGATGCTTTCTGATCAAAAAATTAGCAATAATTTATATGGCGATTTTTTTCAAATATTGTAAAGTTGTCGTGCATCATAGTGATACTCCTTCCCATAGTACGCACCTAACAGATGCTTATAAGGCAACTTCAGTACATACGTTATTTTGCGAGGAAATTATCCCATTTGTATTGCTGAATGAAAGTGTAAATTTTGTTCGTTTTGCAGTGCTCGTGCATGAATCACTTGCTGATAAGGATGGCTCAAAGACACTATAGTGATACTCCTTCCCATAGTACGCACCTAACAGATGCTTATAAGGCAACTTCAGTACATACGTTATTTTGCGAGGAAATTATCCCATTTGTATTGCTGAATGAAAGTGTAAATTTTGTTCGTTTTGCAGTGCTCGTGCATGAATCACTTGCTGATAAGGATGGCTCAAAGACACAACTAATGTCAGTCGAAGAGACCTCACGGTCTGTGAAGCCGGAGCCGAGTGTTGCGGCGTCTATCGTAAGCGATATTCCCTCCTTTGAGCCGGAATCAGAACGTCGTGACGTGGTTGCCGAAGACGTTCGCAGTAAATCGGAGATACGTGACGTTGGAGAGAGTCGTACTACGAGACAATATTCGATGGCGTCTTCAACCTTCTCGGAAGAGTCATCACCGCAACCAGATAGTGGTTATGCTACAGTGACAAGCGCAAGCTACGATCATGAATTGGCTTCTGTCTTCGAGCCATCCGTTCCTACACCAATTTCGGATTCACAACATCCCACTACCTCACAGGCTAACGAGAGTGCCACAATTGGTTATAGGACATATACCAGCGATGACTTTGATTATACGTATGGTGACGATAGACGATTCGTTTTAGACGACGATAAAGAGAATGCATATCATTTTGATGGAAGAACACATGCGGACGACAGTGGTGAAGTTGATGAGACCTTCGAAGATGAGGTTTCCATATTTTTTATAAGGATTTTTCTGAATAAAATATTGTAATATTTCGATACTGAATGACTCAAGGTTGGGGAAAGTTCGAAAATATGGAATTCATTAGCGTTACGTACTATCAATTTGTTTTATCTTTGCATAGCATAATTGTCATTACGTTTCATAAACGCGAATATTGAAAACATAATTCATTTTTCACTTTTTTTCCACGAAAATAGAAAATATCCTTCTAACGAGAATTTTTCTAGTCATATTATATAGTCACCACTTTAGAGTTGAAAAGAAAGCAAACAAAAAAGTAGAAAAATTAATGTTAGATTTGCAAAAATTACTGCACTAGAATGAGATTTATAAAATGGAGAAGAAACCTAACGGTTTTATTATAAAGAATGACTTCTAATTAGTTTGAGATCTTTTATTCTGTCACTGAATTTTTAATAAATTATATACGAGCAACAATTTCCTATTACATTCGAATGCACCTCAGTAAATGTTTTGATTACTATACTATGACAAGGTGACTTAAATTTGCAACTCTTTCATTTATCCTTAATGGCAATATTTAATGCTTCTGAGTGAATTTCTCTTACTCATCGATTATTGTGAGAAAAAAATTGGAATATTTCGAAAATTTGATGAAAAAAAATTAAATATTTCGAAAAATTTAAAAGCCACATCTACGGGGAAATAGTCTCATCAGAATATCAGAATCATTGCAAATAGCATCGAGTAGTTTGCTAGAAATACAAGTCGACTAAAGTGGCATTCAGTGAAATGACTTCAGTCATATTTGTTGAACAATATAATTGACGTGCCCAATATGCTATCTCATGCTGCGTTTACTTCTAGTAGAGCTTAATGGACCCCAACAGTAGCGATTAAACAGCTGTTGAATTGATTCTGATTCTATGGCGATTTTGGCCAATATGTTGTGAGTGAGAAAAAAATTTTATTTTCTACTAGTGTAGAACAAGAATAGTAAACGTTTGATACACTCTTTAGATGAGTTATACCTGTTGCATTTTCACAAATGGTAACATTGATGCAAAAGAAATCAATTATTCGGCGATATTTAGGTGAATTCGAGATGGAGTGAACGAAAGCCCCGTATGTGGACTACTGTATTCGCTGATGATGAGGATAAATCGGAACGTGATTACAGTACTCATGCTGATCAAGTTATAAATGAGCACGACGAAGAAAGTAGCGGCTATTCAAGTAGAGAACATGAACACCGACGTGTCACTCATGGTGGGTGCAATTATCAACGTCAGCTATTTTTTTTCGTCGCTTATTTCATTAAATATTCAGCTTTTCTATGTTGGAAAATCGATAATTTATACTATGCATATAATATTACAGGAATAAAGTTTTAAATCGTTTCGCTAAGAGAACTCGTTGCATGTCATAATTTCTGCCAAATTCTCTTCATTATATTAGGTTTTCTCATTCATGCAAAAGTCTTTTTTTTTGGAATAATTTCATTCTATAACATACTACGAAAATACAACAATTTGCGAAATATTGCTAAGAGAAGCTAATGTCTATAATTTCTCTCTCACATTTTACAGCGTCTCTATAATCGTAGGTAACTTTCAAATTGTCATCATCGAATCACTTCACTGCATATAAAGATCTTGAAAATACAACCTACAGATGTGGTACAAATGGATGAAGTGAATTTCGATTCATTCACAGCCGACAATGGCACACATCTCGCATCGATGTTCGAAAAGGCAAGGGACTTGCATGATGAGCGAACTAAGGAAACGAGTATATTACCATCAACAGCAGGCTCCGTCGGAAGTGTTCTCACACAAGCCATGCCTCGAACTGTATGCATAATATTATTAATATTATCTACTGTTTTCTTGGTTAGATTGAAGAGTGCGATTGATTTCTTCTTTGTGCTAGTTAATATGGACGATTGTTGAATGACTTCTTGTTTTGAGGTTAGGCATTTGGGAAACACCATAAATTTCCCATGGAAAACCATGGGAAGGAGCTCCATGAATGGTAACGTTTGATTATCGTTTAGGATAAGAATATAATTCCAAGCATCACTCTTAGAATACTAAAGAAATGAATGGTTAGGTCAGAATTTGGAAGTGCTGCATATTCGTAATTTTTAGGACTGTTCCCATTTGCATAATATCTAATTTGGCGAAGCTTTCGTATTTATTTTGCGAAGATCGTTCCGGAATTAATCCAATGCAGCTCCACTTGTCGGGGAAAAGAGCGCATAATTGTATCTCCATATGCTTTCATATTTTATTTGACACTCAAGTAACTGCTGCTATATAATAATGATTAACTCTCTAGCTTCACGTCTATCTAATAATTTCTTCCCTCTTACTGAGTTATGATTTCATTAAATTATTAAGTGATGTAATTGATTCGATGAAGTCAATATACGATTAATTATTTGCTTCAATCGTTCAAATTCATTTGGCTGAGAAATTAATGTCAGGATAGACAGAGATTTATGGATTACAGCAATCTTCCTCGACAGCACTTGATAAATCACCGATTACCGCACTATCCAATCAACAACTTTCTACATTTGCTCAGCGTGACTCTTCAGAATCCAACGAAATCGTTAGGTAAGTTACTAATTGAACTAACGCTTTTGAGATGATTATGAATTTCTTTCTAATTTTTGGTAATTGATGTATATATGCGTAAAGGAGTTTGTGAACATGTAAAAGATAAATGTAGAGTTCCATCAAGATGCGAGAGAGATGGCAGCAATAATCTTACCTGTTAGATAAATACATAGACATGACTGCTTAGAATTTAATCCTTTCTATCCCGATTCTCATTTGATAATTTGCTGAGGAATGCGTCAATCTTGAAGGACACTATTCGAATGAACAGGAGTATATTGATTGCAATACGCTTTGTCTTGTTCACAGTTTATATGTTTTCGTTTAAGGGCACCACCAGCTATCACAGTGACTGTTCATGATGAACGCAGTCGGACAAGCGATGACGATTCGGATGGAGAGACGAGCCCATCCTCCGATGAGGATGACTATCCCGATCAGGTCAAAATCACTTCCTACTATTGATGTTGAAGTGTTTGCTGTGAATTCACTTTTTCCCATATCTAGTTCTTTTTTTTTACATAAAATGACACAATCTGTTTTGCTATTTCCCTCAAATTTGCTGCACCAAACTGGGAGCCTCTTCCATTGAAAGTCTCATTGAAAAAAGAAAGAAAAAAAAACAAAACAAGATGAACGCGGTGGTACTTTACAGGCCATGAGAGTTCTATCACTCGATGAGACTGGCGCAGCCTATGCAAATCTTGAGTAGGAAGAGGCACGAGTTGCATGTGCCTTTGCTGCAGTTAACAATCAGCAGGGGCTATGTGCTGCTTTTCTTAGTGATTTTAAGCGTAAATTGCGAGCCATTTCTATGCGTGTGATTGCGTAAGTTGCTCACTAAGTCAGCGCATCCCAGAAAGCGAGCCAGCACGAGTCTTCCTCACAGCCGTCTAGGTCTAATTTAGAAGAGACCGTGAAGCAGTATCGATGCTAGGGAAAGCCGAGCCCAAGTTAGTCTCCATCGATCGGACCTTCTGAGATATGCGGTCCATTTTAATATTCTAGTATCGTGCAATTTAATTCTTGTGAACAGCTTAAAGTCTTCACCCGGCAGCTTCGCTCATCTCGAATAATGTTTTTATGCGGTCATTTTACAGAGAAATTTCTTGGTTCACTTCATTCAACGTGCTTTGAAAGTTTTCTACGTTTTTTGCTCGACTTACCTTTGAGAGTGTGCAGCTATCCTCTTTAACCAAATTTTATATGTTCGGCGTTTGTAAATGCTGTGATCTTTGTCTCAACATTTTGATGTAAACCATTACATATCTAGAAATCTTATGGGAATTCTCACATATTTTTGTATGCTTTTCAAAACTTTTTTAAAAAATTCTCAAAACGAGGTTGGGTTTGTTGTGTGCGGTTTACACTGAAATACTCAACAGTGCTTCACATGAACCTTTGTGATGAATCCGCATTGTAAAATGCCTTTTTTGGAACATTCATTGAAATATTTCCCAAATCTGGCAACATAAAATATTTTTGCTTATGCAGTTTGGTGTATATGTCCATCTGTTCATCTATTCTTTAGTTTTGATTGAATACTCGGCGTAGTGGAAGCTATAAAATTCAGCGGTGCACAGTCTATGCCATAGGATGGCGCCCTATAGCGTTATTCGAGTTGACCCATTAACTTCTAGAAAAATGGAATTCACTTTGAGATGCCTCAAAACAATGCGTGTGCTACAACCAGTCGGATTTTCATTCTATGCAGTTATTGCAGAAAAGATAATCTGTACTATATTCTATACTATACTATTCTATGCTTTATATTACTGTGCATTACACCTTGTACTATATATACCATATTCTATCATCAGTTGAGCTACAACTGCATTAGGGCTTATATTTTTGTATATTGATCAGTGATTTGTGAAAGGGAATTTTGAAAGAGGCATGTTTTCATCTAATAGGTCGTTTGCTTCTCACGGCATAGTTGAAGTGGAATGGGATTTCAGATAATTGAAGCGCCTTCTGCGCCGTCGATATCTTATGACGAGGTTGAACGAGAACGAGAACGTCAAGAAGCATTTGGAAAGGATGTCCTCCGACAAATACAAGTAAGGCTTATCATTGCAGTACTATACAATGTCATATTTATTCCATTGTAAAATTTTCTTTCTGTTGTTTGCATCCCGCTTAGCTTGATTTCTTTATGTTCCTTGATTCTATTCGGAAACTATATTGGCCGAAAACATGCGAAGAAAAAGGTTAGTTTCTTTAACGGGGTGTGGAATATAATCGTCTACTATATGTGGCTAGAGAGTAACTAAGTAATAAGTGATGGTGGAGGCAAAAGTAGGAGGTAGCCGGGTAGGCGACAGAATCATATATGCAGACAAAATTCCATTCCAAAACAGTTGAAATTTTAAGAAAAATTGAAGGCGAGCACAAAAGGAAGTTTGCTTCAGCGCTTCCTCAGAAATTTTTCTTTGTATTCTAGTCGTAAGTACATGCATGGTAGTCTAATAATCCAGTCAATCGCGCATATGTGCTAACATTCCTCTGAGTGCATGCATGTAGAAATTGAGATACGCTGGAGGCGATAGCATATCCTTTTATCGACCTAACCTGAGAAAGCACTTTTAAAAATTACAAACATTTAGTAAATATATGAAATATTGCAGTGATATTTTTATTTTACCGGCTCACTCGAATAACTATCTTACGAAAGAATCTTTTTTTTTTTCACCACATCGGCATAAAATTTTAAAAAAATCATCTTCAAAATTTGTAACTTATTTCAAAGTGCGCGCCGATTGTGAATTATTGCATGGAAGAACCAACCACATTTGACGTACATTTGCAATCGTCAAATTTCATAGCTGATGATTCAATGATTCCTCATTTGAAATTACTGCGCCAACAGACACATAGAAGCAAACGTACACACTTGCACATATTGTATAAATATATAAATATGCTAGGGTAGGTTATCATCAGATGCGCGTTTACAAAAGCATACAAAAAACGGCGAAAACGGATGCAATTCCCTATTGCCGTTCGTTTTTTCTTTTCAATAAGAGAAACTACCCAATTGGGTAATGGTGGCAATATAATATTCTATAGATAAGGATTGCCCACCTTGGATGTGCACTTAAAGGAACGTATTTTGAGGCATTTGGCGAGGCTGCAAATGACGAGTTTGATGTGCAATGGGCTCATGATAGCCTCAACAAAAGTCCCTCTCCAAAACCTCACATTTTCTCTGTTGACGACAGCACAACACCTGGGGTGAGTACTAGATATTTCATCTGTATCAGGCTTTTTTATATTTTCTCTCTTTCTCTCTCTCTCTTAATAAATAAACAAATAAATAGATAAATAAATAAATATAAATATAGATGTAAAATATAAACATGAATGTAAATATAAATATAAATATAAATGTATAAATATAAATGTATATGTATATATATATTTATATAATATATCACATTCCATCAAATATCATCAGAAATAGGCTTAGCTCTAAGGATTATTCTATTTGCTTTCGAAGATGAAGACCGCATCTGTAGCAGCAAAACTTTTTTGAACCCTTCCAATTTGTTTGACGTCCTCATGAAAGTGCATCTGGAAACATGAAACATTTATTGTTTTCACTCGACCTTGCACAATCGTTTCACCTTAATACAGGAAGTAATTTCCGAAATTACCTTACTGAATAGATCTTTATTATTGTCACATAGTTTCGGAAGTTTGTTTGATTTCGAAATGTTTTCGTGCAAAAGATCACAGTTTGACCTTATATATTTTCACGCACAATATTACCTTATACATTCTCATCGCAAAGCTATGATAAACCTCGCATCATCGTCAATTTCGGCGGAAATATCCGAAGTGTTATTATCTTTGGTGTCGATCTCATATCTTACATAACTCTAACACTCTTTTCGGATGGCAATTGCAGTAATTACATGCAACGCCAGTACCATTTATTATCAATTATAATGTGCTGTTAGCTTTGTTATAGTTCACATTATTGTCCATCAGTGTTTTCTTAGAACCATCATTCTTATGCATAAAGATGCCTCAGTGTTTAAAGTTCGAGCTGTATTGTAATGCCGCTTTTTTTTCTGTTTTTTAGATGCCTCTAGAATTTTAATAATGATTGCAAGGAAATTGAGGATTTCTTTAGGAAGGTTATAAGGATGTCACAATGGGAATTGGCGCTATGTCAACACAATCAAAGAATGAGCCATTAGAGGTTGGCGGTATGACTTCCTCTTCAGAGCGTAAAAATCCTTTCTTGGATGATGAAGACGATGAGGAAACAATGAAGATCACCGATGAAATTTTAAGTTTCTATATGATTTATTAACGTATTGATTTGCTTATTGATTTTGTCGAATAAGCTTTGTCGAAAAATGTAGAGAACGATAATTCTTTGTGAATACTTATTTTTCTCAAGATTTTTCACCTAGTGATAGATAATTTTAGTTATCATCTATCGAAAATAATTTTGAAGGCATTTAAGGTGAAATCGTAAAGTGTTACGAATCATTTTGCATGCTTATGCAATTTTTCATCTGCATGCAAATTATGATGGCATCGTTTCACTGCAGATGAATATGTCTTTGAATGTGTTTCTATTCGGCAATAGGACAATTCATTGTTCTCTTTAAAACTCATTTCAGCACTTTTTTCATTTTCTGTTTAATGTTCCACTTTCATTAATCAAATTCGAAAAGAAGAATAGTCATTTGAGAGTACCAAAGGTATATATTCATTTTAAATCGGTAGCATTTTGAATATGATGAATTTTTTTTTTTCTGCAAGACAATTGAGTAAGCGATAAGATCCATTGAGATATGGCCAGTTAATGCGTTATTGCATTCGTTGTAAATATAAGTTGAAAATTCACGAAAATCGTTACTCTTATGAGAGACGGTGGGAGCATTTTGTGGCATTTATTCTAGCCAGCTTCTTCACGTGTCTGAAAACATATTGGATGGAAAAAAAAACTCACCATTTACCATGAATTAAGAAAAATTTCTCCAATTTAATAGTTGGCTATTGTTGGCCTTCACTCTCTTTATTTTCCTCGCGAATTTCTAAGATCAATTATAAAATTTCCACGGATTATCGAAATTTTTTACTTACCAACGAGAAATGATGGGTCGTTTATTTGTGTGTTAACAGCGCTATACACAAACGATTTCCATTGTTGTCTTTCCTCTATATCATTGATTTATAAACGAAGTAATTTTGGCATTGCTGAAGGATAGCGCAGAAAACTCTCTCGATTGCAGACTGAATTTCTTCACAGACTATTCTTTTTTTATAAGTGTTTTAAAGTTTTCATCTCAAGAAAGCGCAGGTCACACAGAAATTATAATTTGAAATTTGATAGCTTATTGCAGAGCAATCTTTTAGGCAGTCGAATCGGACGAAATCGATTACTCGGCTGCTGCCAGCTATTATAGCAACCAGCCGTTCTTCACACATCGTCCTGGTCCTGTCTATACAATTCCTGAAGATGAGGAACAAGACGATGGTCATATCGATACGGATTCTAAATTCTATGGTTAGTACGTAGACATTTGGTCGATGTCTGACTTCTGAATATACCGTCGTACCACACTTTAACAGTTCTTCTATCATATTATATCTTCGAATTTGTGACATTTTTTTGAGGTATTCAAGTGAAGTTCTACACTTAGTTAAATAATTTTCACGTGAAAGGAAATATTCTTTACGAATCGAACTTATCTCTGCTTATCCAGATGAGATCAATCAAATCACTCTTTTGTTTTTACTGATTCCCCCAAAATATTAGTAGCATTCATATTTATAATGCAAAATAAAGTATGTAAATTTAGCGCTACTTAATCCTAATGGATTATTCAGTCGATCAGAATTTCTTTTGAGTGAGGATTTTTGTTAATAGATCTCAGCAATATGAATGCGCACCAGTGGTGGACTTTCTCTTAGCTATCATGATCATTCATATAAATCATTATATTTGCGAGCTCAGCAATTATTAAATCCGAGGAAAGCAAAGCTATTTATGTAAGTGAATCTTCGGATTACGTGAACGTTCCGATTTTAGAATCCATCATCCTCTTAATTGATTCGATATTTCCTCGGTGAAGATGTACGCTCACCAGGCAACGAATCGGCAATTGCTCGTTCCTTAGTGAGTGAGTGACATGACAGCAAATTTAATCGGCAGTCGTTGAGAATTTATTAGAAAAAACAACAATTTATCATGGGTGATTTCTAGCGAAAGAGATGGCTCGACGAGCTCAAACAACTAAAATCCCAACGGTTCCCGTGACACCAGCACTACAACCAAAGACGACAACTACGTCGATCATCAAGGGAGCTACCAATGATGTTCATACGCAAAAAGGTATTTCGCCTCATATGCTGTTTCCGTATTTATAATTAACACTGCTTCGACTTTTTTTTAAAAACATTTATAAATAGCAACACCTCTGAAGTTACCTGATGACTTGAACTGCTCTAACCATTCATGAATATATCTATCTGTTAGAATGACTGCTTTCACATTTTAGCCTCTAGTCTTGAAAATATGAAATTTGTTATGTGTACATCGGGTCTAGAAGAGGTTGAAGGAGAGTGAGTAAAGTCGGTCTGTATTTTATCATTCTTTGCCTCAAGCAGTTGTGAATGCTTGAAATTCGCAATGCTTCAGTGGGTCATGCATGAGTCGTTGCAGTTTTCTAGGTTAGCAAACGGTCGTTTTGAGCAAGTATAGCTGTACAATATGCACCATGTTGCAGTGTATTTTCTGTGTTTGTTTACCTTCAACGAACACTTGATGGTTTTATCCAAGAACTTGAGCTATGGATGCGATATCCAGAATATTTATCTATTTATCAGCTATCTTCGAATGGCAATTTTTAATTTTAGGCCGTGATGTGACAACAACAGTCTATAGTGGAGATTACTACGATCAACAACAGAAACGACAAGGAGGGATGATGGGTGCTGATTATGTGGCAGCCGTTGTTTCTACGCAATCGTCAACCACTCCTTCAACAACTATATCCACAACTAGCGCTGTAGTATCACATACAACTGCGCCAACGGCATTAACACCTAGCAGTCCACTTACACCAGTACGTAGCGCACCACCACCACCTGATACTTGTACCGTTGATGTTGCTAATGTAAGCTTTATTCAAATTATGTAATGCTTAACTCATTAACTCACTGAGATCGTTTTGTTCAACATTCCCCAACTCAATTGCTCAAGAGTTTGCCATCTTTGATCATAAAAATGTCCCGCAGATTCTGTGTTGTTTCAGATTCATACTTTCAAAATGGATTTTGGTGACGCGATACCTTTGACATGTGTATGTCTATCTGTGTGTTTGCCCAATAGTTTCAGCTGTGTGGCCACTAAAGCTAGAGTTATGAAATTCGACGGATATATCTTTAAGGATAAAATAATGCACAATAAAAACGGCTCAGTTGATTCGTTAATTTCTAAACGAGGTGTATGCATTAAAGTATATTCAAATTTGATGGATTATTACTGCCGGTCGCATGGCACAGTTCAGCCGATAGAGGCGCTTGTAAAGAATTTTTACGACAAAAATATGAATATATTGTTAAACATATTTTATTATTTAGAAAGAATTAACAATGCTGTTTAATCTGATTATAAACGCCGCAGAAACGCGTACAGCAGGTTCTCTCATATGCTTTCCACCTATGTGTGAAGAGGAGGAGAGTAGATATAAAGATCCTTGATATATAGTGTTGGAGATTGTTTGCAAATGTTGAGGTGATATTAGAAGTGCACATCATGCTTCGTCACTTTAAATCGTTTCATCGACGATTTAAGCGGAAGTTCAGTATCGTCTTCGATTTCATACAATTTTAATGACTTTTTATCCATTTCCTCATGATAGCTTAATTCGCACTAGTTAACGACATTCTTACGTGGCAAAAATGAAACAATCTTTTAGTTTCCTAAGTGATAAAACTATGAGCTATCTGCATTTATTAATGTTGATGGTAAGCAGTTCAAGGGAAGAAAATTGCAATTTTTTAAAAGTTACCTATTTTTTATGTATTTTATATGCAATATATGTGCCGCTATATATGCGCATATTTATTTTTTTGCGTGTTTTTATATACAGCGGTTTCTGGAATAAGACGCGTATGTTTTTTTTAATAAGTCTTGCATAATTGCATTCGCAAAACTATGATAATTTGGTCAATATATATGCTCGTCTACCCGATTGATAGTTTCAACTCGTAAACGAGTAGGGAATGGCTTGCACAACTTGTTAGGCCATAGGGAGCATTTTTATCAAGGTTCAAATGCCACGCTTCACTAACTTCGTTATGTCAAAAATTTCCACACCTTTTACAATCTATTTGGCTGGCTTTTATCGGCATCGAACCAAGAAACACATCTTTTTTTCGAAAGTTGACGCCTAATTATTTTTGTTTATATGTGTGTCGTCCAAATGTAAATTCATTATTTCCGCTTTCACCTTGCGAAACGTTTTCAACTAACAGACCACAGTTTGAAGAAATCCAATGCTTGCTGACAGCTTTTTCAACTTGTTTCGTTTACGTGGCCTGCTGAACGGGACTGGCATTGAGACCTATACAAGGGATAGATTCCTCAGGAATTGGCTATCTGAAATTTTCCCGAATAATTTTTTCAGTTACTCTTGTTATACTATTTTTCGCAAAACAATGATAATGAACGATACATTTCCTTCTAAGAGTATTAAAATGCGTTGAAATATTTGAGTTAATTGCTCAGAAGCCTTCTGAAGGAATACTTTTGTACGAAGGAATACTTTAGTTTGGCTCATCGAGTGCATTCACTATTTAAATTTAGAGGACTTCATGTGTTATGTAAGTGATGCAGGTAGATGAATATATATTGTCTTTTTAAATTTAGAGAACAAAGGAAAATGCAAGAGTCCAATTATTTGTAAAGCATTTGTGAGAAGAATTTTGTTGTGGATAGGTCGAACGCCAAATAGTCCAGGTGCATGCTGTAATCGCAGCCAATACATTTCTTAATTAGAATCTTTTTTCTTAATTAGAATCTTTTTGTATATTTTTTCAACCTCTATATGAGGAGGCCTCTCCGCGGAGAGTTCAGATGATAGAATGAGCAGTTGACGAATGAGGAGGAGTTAAGATTTAACCGATTTAACCCAGTCTACCTAAATTGTTCTTATAGAAATCGCTTCGCGTCCATCGCCCTACGACAATGTGACCAATATTCTGCCACTTGCTGCCACACAAACTCAATATGCAGGCTTCAATGGTTCGACGACTACCACCTCATTCGTACATACCACCACATCGGCGGATGTTTTTGTAGCAAATGTTAGCGCACCGAGTACTTCATCAGTCACTGATTCTACTGCTCATTTTACGGAAACGTTGGGAAGTCGTCTCGATTCGTCTATCGGTGGTTTCTCACAATTGTCGACAGAAGATTCGTCCGCAACATCCAGGTAATCATCACATAAACTTGATATCTTTCACAAGAATAGAAATTAAAAAGTTCTTCGAGGTCCATTAGGTTGGCTTAACTCTTACTCTTTTATTGATCTCATTAAAGCACTTTGATTGTTTTGAACGATGTTCTTATCTCCATGAATGGACAAGGAGTGTATTTCTTCTATAGATTGATGTGAATCGAGTTTGAAGTAACAAGTATTCTCGAATTTATGTTTAATTGAAATCTGCAAGAAGAAAATATATTTCATCATTGCGGTCCGTATCTGTTGAAAATGAACTTGAAAGGATGCGCCTTCATTGCACAGCTTGTTTCAACATTTTATTGCAAAGAATAGGCAATTGCTAGGAGGAATTTTGTGTCTTACTTTTACTATATATTAGATGTAGGATAATGTGAAAAGCTATCTGATTTCTTTCGATCCATCTTGGTGAGTGCATATTCTTGAATGGTAAACTTAAGAAAGTCCTCGAATCAACAATATTGAGCAGATATTGGACGGTCATTGTCGAACGCGCTTATTAGATCATTTCCATCCTTCAGTCGCATCTCCTTTTCCGCCTGCCCTTCTCCCCGTCTTTCCCCTTCCTTGTTTTCCAAAACGCCTTCCATCTGTTTCCGCAGTATTGCCGATTATTGTTAATCCCAGCGATATGGCATCTTCATTCGGCAAAGAGAAAACGATCGCGAACAATTTGGGCGGAAAATTTGACTCATTTCAAACAGAACCTTCAAAGTCACATGTTCATCAAAACATCGTATGGAATTTTTTTAAATTGAGAGTTATTGATATTTCAGCAGTCAATTTAAGTGGCAAACCGTGAGGCGAAGATTAGCTTCTATACCAAAACAAATAAAGTGATATTTGGGACAACAAATTCGCTTTAAAAAGAAAACAATGCATAAGTGATCGTGGTATCATCCAAAATACAGAAAAGATGATGAAAGAAATGAACAGTTTTAAAGTACTAAGTGGTTTTAATTGTATATATTACAATATATTATTTCAATTATTTTTTTATTTTTAGAATCAATATATGAATGCTTCAAATTATTTATGACAGTAAATAATCAGTGCATTAAGCAAAATAAAAAAAACAAGTGAAATACATAGTGCGATAAATTTTTTAATCGTGTTCTGTTAATATGCTATCACACCCCAATGAGAGACATTTTTATGGGGCTATTTGGTAACGCGAAACTTTCTTTAGTACATCTCCGAGTCATCACTCAGCACACGCTCTTTTCTTCATCCACAATTCCCAGTTTGGATCACATCGAAAAGTTGTCAGATGCTTTAGGTTTTCCGCATTTACCCAATCAGCAGGATCAATAACTAACATCACAGTGCTCTTGGCAACAAATAGAATGCTTATTTGAAGCAATGTCTAGGTGGATTCACCTCTTTCCACTCATCTCTAAGAAGATTTCACTCGGCTCTCCATACTCCTTCTTTTGCTTGTACCTGACCGCCATTAAATTCATGCGCTTCGTTAAGTCATTGAATATTTGTGGTTCTTGAGCATATGAATTTAGAATCAAAAGATGCCCGAAATGCTAACTTGGGACCAAAAAGTGGTTGTAAGGTGAACTTGATTGCTAGCAAACCGTCACAGCATTATTAGTGTTTATGAAAGCCATTCGCTGTATTGGCGTCGTATATCACCAAAACTGAGCACGTCAACACGAGTGGGAACCGCTTAATTCGCTATTTTATTGATCTCTTGACAGCAATAATATCTTCTGCTTCTGATTTTTTTTTCATACTATTCTGCAGCTTATACGTTTTTTTTCTCTCGTAATTTAACTGCTGCATTATACACTTTGATCAAATGAAAATTTCCCTTAGAATATTTATCTCTTTCAGTTCCTTTTTTGTTCACTTATTCGCATTCTTATCACTTCATGGCATACTCATAAACCAATGATGGGATAAGCTCATTTCCCTGAATTAGCTCGTCATTCCATATCATCATTCTAATATAAGGACGACGATTGTTATATTAACTTCAACACTTCTGTTAACAAACTGTTCACAAATCTCAATGAATCTCAATGAAAGGCATTGCTGAAATGTATCAGGTTCAGGGGCGTGCGTTTATTACTAAATTAAGGAAGTAAACGGAACGTATATTCATTCCTTTTATGCCTTAGATGTAATCTTTCGCGCATGTGTGATGACTACTATAGCAATCGACTTTAAGCTCCCTTGATTGCAATTGTTGGCAAGAAGTAATGATGAAATACATTAAATCGTTTCGTCGCAATTAGAGACTTCACCCTAAGGAAACTATTGAGAGAATGAGCTTCTAGATCAGTCTGTTTCCTACATATAACAGCTTTGAGATTGCACTTTGTGTTATCTTTAATGAAGAAATGTGCTATTATAACACAAGTTCTCAAGAGTGCATGAATTAATCTGCAGAAAAGAAATATATTGAAAATGTAAGTTTTCATATTCCACAATAACGTTTGCTCTAAGTTGGGCTTTTGCACGCTTCATTCGTTATCAATTTCCTTTTTTTTTCTTGTCTTAAAACTTCATATGTATGCATCGACGTTTGCAATTTCGCTGAAAGTTTTAGAGGGAACTATAATAAAGATAAAGTTTTCCAAGCTATCCCGCCAAGTTGAGAGATGTGACTAAAGTATATTTATTGTTGTACAAGTAGTAGCTGATATGTAAGAAGCAGGAAGGAATGAGCGTTATCCGTTCTGAAATGCTTTA